>CANYCX011186107.1:0-13255 GCA_948193385.1 Breynia disticha f. nivosa
GACTTGATGATAATGGTGTATTGTATTATCGTTATAGACTGTGCGTTCCAGATATTGTAGAGTTGAAGAACGAGCTGATGATAGAGGCTCATTCTTCTCCTTTATCAGTTCATCCTAATAGTACGAAAATATATTGCGAATTGCGAGAGTTGTATTGGTGGGTAAATATGAAGTGGGAGAAAGTTGAGACCACTTGAAATTCCAGAATGGAAGTGGGAGAAAGTCACCATAGATTTCATTATCGGTTTACTGAGGACGTTTAGACGTCACGATGGTATATGGGTTATTGTTGATGGACTGACAAAATCGGCTCATTTCTTAGCTATCCGACAGAAGGATATGTTGGATAGGCTTGCTGATTTATATGTTGCCGAGATTGTCAGATTACATGGTGTTCCTACTCCGATTGTGTCTGATCGTGATCCTTGGTTTACATCGTGATTCTGGTAGAGTCTCCAGGATGCGATGGGTACTCTTTTGAGGTTTAGTACGACTTTCCATCTGCAAACTAATGGTTCAGTCGGAGAGGATGATTCAGACAGTAGAGGATATGCTTCGAGCATGTATTCTCAAGTTTGGTGGTAGTTGGGACGATCACTTACCTTTGGTTGAGTTTGCGTACAACAATAGTTATCATTCTAGTATCGGGATGGCACCATACGAGGCTTTATACAGGCGACAGTGCAGGAGTCCAGTTTAATGGGATGTTAAGGGTTTGCGAAAGATTGAGGGACCAGAGTTGGTTCAGCAAACCCTGGATAAAGTGAATGCTGTAAAAAGATGCATGCAAGCAGCTCAGGATCGTCAGAAGTGCTATTACGACCGACATCACCAAGAGATAGAGTATGCAGTCGGTGATAGAGTTTTCTTACGAGTTTCACCCTGGAGAGGTGTGATTCGATATGGAAAACGTGGAAAGTTGAGTCCTAGGTATATCGGACCGTACAAGATTATAGAGAGAGTGGGACCACTAGCTTATAGACTGAGGTTACCAGCAGAGTTATCCCGATTACACGATGTATTCTATGTTTCTATGTTGAGACGGTACCGATCAAACCCTAGCCACGTATTGAGTGCTCTAGAGTTGGAGATTTCTGATAAGTTAACTTACGAGGAGGAGCCTGTTGAGATATTAAACAGACAGGTGAGACAGTTGGGGAATCACGAGATTCCGATGGTTTTGGTGAAGTTGAGTTTTCATTCACCAAAAGAAGCGACTTAGGAGGTTGAATCAGATATGTGACGACAGTATCCATATCTGTTTCCTGACTCTACGTCAGATCATTGAGGTACACTTTAATTCTAGATTTCGATATTGAATGTTATGACTTAGTTTACTTCAAAGTTCCTTGATTTGAAATTTTGGGGATGAACTTTTCTAAGAGGGGGAGAATTATAACATCCTGGATATTTTTCGTCATTAAATGACGATAAATAAATGTTTTAACATCAATATATAAAGGTTGAAAACGAGCTTCACATTTAGTGGTATCAGAGTAGGGATTAATTCTCTGCGGACTATGCCAATGATTTTCAATTTATGTGTGATTTAAAAATCTGAAACAATTTTGAACTTCTAATTTTTATAACAGATGGACCCGATTGACGACGTATCACCTGATCACACTGCAGAGTCCAAAGATTCAGTTGAGGGACATGGTTCAGCCCCAGTACCTCCAGAGCAGCCTACGACACAGCCAGCAGCACAGACTGCTATGCCTATACCTCCGTATGATCCTGCATATACTCCGTTCTGGGAGATGATGAAGAAGATGATGAGAGATCAGGGTAGAGGTTCAAGGATTCAGACAAACCTGAACATCGATAACAATTTTGCTGGAGTAAGAAAGCAGGGAGCAAAGACATTTGAGGGTACCACTGATCCAGCTGAGGCTGATGATTGACTCAGGCATACGGAGAGGATTCTGATGCTTATGAGATGTACGCCAGAGAAGAAATTGAGGTACTCTACTTCTCTTCTTGAGAAAGCAGCTTGGAATTGGTGGGATTCGATTCCAAATAGTCAGAGAGATCCTCCAGTGTTTGACTTAAGATGATTTTCTGAGGAGATTTGCTGATAAGTACACTCCTATACATTATCAGACGAAGAAAAAGATTGAATTTCTGGAGCTAAAGCAGAAAGATATAACAATGGTTGAGTACGAGGTAGAGTTCACCAGGTTATCTCGTTACACTCCAGAGGATGTTGATACTGATAGAAAGAGGAGAGATAGATTTGAGAGAGGTCTGTGGTATCCGATTCGAGACTGGATTGCGATGAAACCTCTGACTTATGAGATGTTACTTAAGACAGCTATACGAGCAGAGGAGTTAGAGCCAGAGGAAGATAAATCTGAAGGGAAACGACATAGAGTCTCAGGTAGTTCCAGTTCTCAGCAGCAGCAGAAAAAGAAGAAGACAGATTTTAGGCCACTTAGAGAGACAACTGGTAGTCAGAGTAGATAGTCTGACAGAGGAGCTAAAGGTGGTAGAGGTTATTCCATCAAGCCTCCTTTTCCTCCGGGTAGAGATACAAGTACTGGCAGTTTATTATGTTATACATGCAGACAGTCGGGACATTTTATCCAGGATTGTCCACAGAGACAGGAGCCTAAGGGAGGAGGTGCATCTGACAGAGCAATATTGGTGAGGTCAGACCTGTAGTATCGACTGGTACTGGTAGAGGTAGAGGTGGCAGAGGTTCTGGTTCTACTTCTAGAGGAGGATCAGCTGCCAGAGGTGGAGCAGTTGGTTAAGGTAGAGAAGGTAGATCTACAGAAACAGCAACAGCAGCACCATCAGGGTCAGCACCACAGGCCCGAGTTTATGCTATGACTAGAGATGAGGCTGCAGAGGATTCAGAAGTGATCACTGGTAGTATTTCTATCTTTAAATATACTACTTTAGTATTGATTGATCCAGGTTCCATATGCTCTTTTCTGAGTGAGTCAATAGTAGACCATATTAGAGGTAGTATAGAGTGTCTGGGTTATACTGTTTCTGTATTGATGTCAGCTGGTGGTACTGTGTTAGATAGACATATTTTACGGCACTGTGAGTTACATATTGGTGAGTCGACTTATTTTGCTGATTTGATTGTTTTGAGGATGACAGAGTTTGGGATTATATTAGGTATGGATTGGCTATCCAGAAATCACGCTATGGTCAACTGCTAATCAAAAGAAGTTGTGATTGAGGTTAATGGTGACAGACAAATATTGTTAGTAGGCGAAAGGAAGACTATTCCTTCTTGCCTGATTTCAACAGTTATTATTGCGAGGTTGATTAGAGAGGGTTGTGATGCCTATCTTGCTTTAGTGATTGATCTGAATCAATCTAAGTTAGAGGTGCGAGATGTGGAGATAGTTTGTGAGTATCCTGAGGTCTTTCCTAATGAGTTTCCAGGATTGCCACCACAACGAGAGGCTGATTTCAGGATAGAGACTGTGCCGGGAGCAGCACCAGTTTCTATTGCACCTTACAGGATGGCAGCGGTTGAGTTACAGAAATTGAAACGACAGCTGGAGGAGTTGTTAGAGAAAGGTTTTATACGCCCGAGTGTATCACCTTAGGAAGCACCAGTGTTATTTGTACGAAAGAAGGACGGTAGTATGCGATTGTGTATTGACTATCGTCAGTTTTAATAAAGTGACAGTGAAGAATAAGTATTTGTTGCCTCAAATAGATGATTTAATTGATCAGCTGCGAGGAGCTACCGTGTTTTCTAAAATTGATTTGAGATCATGTTATTGGCAGCTGAGAGTTGAGGATAGATCGATTGAGAAGACAGCTTTTAGGACTCGATACGGGCATTTCGAGTTCACTGTTATGCAATTTGGGTTGACAAATGCACCAGTTGTGATCTATCTTGCGCGTAAAATGATTTTTCCTATTAAAAACGGTTTAAAATGTGATTTTTAGGAGAAATTATGAACAAATGTGCGCGTAATATGCAAGTAAGGTATGAGAAATGTACTCATATTAAGCGCACATTAGTGCTCGTGGACTCTAAAATGGTCACAGCATGAGGGCGTCCTGACCTACGAAAATGCACATCTTACTTTTATTTTTAAGGCACACACAACACAATCAAATTCATTAATGCAAAACCAGAACCCTTATCAATGTGATACCATAACATAGCTGAAACAAAGCAAATATACTCCATACTAACATATTTTCAATCAAACATACTTACATATAGAGCCATACCACATATACTTTCACAATGAAGCACAAGAACTTACACATGCTTTAACACTTAAGCATAAACTCATACCAACAATATCAATAGCAATTATCAACCCTCAACTCAGCATTTAAACTAATATGAATGCATTATGAAAATGCTGATGCGATGCCAATGCAATTACATACCTCTTTTCTCATTTTCTTTTTCCTCGGTCCCAGATCAGCATCGAGCTCTCGCCTGAAATATCCTCGGTCCCAGACTGGCATCGAGATCTCTCTCAGAATAATCATCATCGAGCCTGACTAGGCATCGAGATCTCTCTCGGAATCATCCTCAGGCCCAACCTAGGATATCACGGCCATGTGTCACACAATGCTAATGCAACATATGAATGAATCAAATGCATTCATTTAGGCCACTCGCAATCTCATATTAAATGAATACTTATGCATCATAGTCAAATAATATCATATTCATCATCAAAGCAAGTAATCGCATGCTTTCGTAAATCTCAAATGAATTTCGCACAAAGCACTCATTAAATGCAAGAATATAATCATGCCAATATCAATACAATAATCTCAATCATGCTCATATAAGATCATTCCAAATAAAGGATCATATGTAACGCCCCAAAAAATGTTCATTCTATGTTAGAATAAGTCTAGGATAATTTGGAAGTGTGTTTGTATAAGGATATGTATGTCTGGAATTGAAAGAGGTCGAAAAATGTTAAGTGCAGCAGTCTGCAGCAAAATAATGTATGTTAACCTTGTGCTTAAACATACGTCATTCTTGGTTCATAAAAATAACGTATGTTATCTCAGTAAATAACATATGTTATTCAAACTGTGTTTTTCAGGATGATATTTTTATTAATGTACGTTAATTTTGACAGTAAAAATACATTATCTAGGGTCTGAACATGTCATTAAATGACATAAGAACACTGAAGTTGAGCCATAACTCCTCCACAATCACTCAAACTCTTCCAACACTCTCAAAACATCATCTTAGAGTCTTCCAACCACCAAACCTATCAACAAACATGAGATTTATAGTGGATTAAAAATGAATTCGTCCTCCCAACTATTCCTCTTCAATTTAAGGTTGAAAGCTGAGAGGAAGGAAGGTAATTCTCATTCTAAACTAAAATTTGAGGGAAATCATGTGCATTTGGTAGGGTTTTGTTGGGTTTTCATAGTAGTTTATGAATCCATAGGCGATTAACGGTAAAACGGAAGATTTGGTGAGATTTAAGAGATTAGGGTTTGTTGGAAGTTTGAGGATTTTGGAGAAAATCAGTAGAGAATTTGAAAATTAGGTATATTGTATGATAAAGGATGGTAAATGTGCTTTAATGTGTGTAGGTATCGACATTCGGAACTTGAACCAGGGATTGGGCAACAAATTGGTTCTTGGTGCCCGAGGTAAGTGAATTTTGACACTTACGATTGTAATGTTAGTTTTGGTTTGGTTAAATATATGATTTAAATGTTTCATTTGGCATGTGATAGTGGAAATGGATTCTTGAAAGAATGATATGCTTGAATTTCAATTATGTGAAATTTATGAAAGTTATATAGGTGTTGTTGGTTTGCTTTGAATGTGTTTTAATAAAAATAAAAGTGTATAGAATCGTGTTGTGGTGAATTGAATGGTTGTGAATGTTTCCCTTTAAGGATGAATAAGCGGTGGAATGTAATAGGTGTGAAATGAATTGGTTATGTGCTTATGATATGTGACTTATGGGAAGTTGTGAAGCATAAGTGTATGCGAAATGGTTGTATGTGCATTAAGGAAATCTTAATGAAAATGAATGGGGAAATGATCATAAGTATATGAGAATGGTTAGTGGCATGTTTTGTGCATTAAGCTTGATGATAACATTGTGTTGTTAAGGCATTTTGAAATGTGTTACATTTCATTCATTCATGTCATATGTACATGTGATGAGCATAATTATGTGTTCATAAAGGGGTATTGTCAATTGAGTGAGGGCTCAATAATAAAGGGGTATTGCCAATTGAGCGAGAGCTCAATATAAATGGTATTGCCAATCGAGCGAGAGCTCAAACTAACGGGGAATTGCCAACCATGAGAGTATATTCTCTCACATACACGTTAAATAAATTAAGACCCCGAGGCATGCATCGTGTGTTTGCATTAGCATTGTCACGAATGCATTCATTCATCATTAGCATTAATGAACATGATGTTATTTTGGTATGCTTAAAGTGTGAATGATCACATGTGTTGTATGATTGAATATGGAATGGTGTTTGAATATGATCATAAACTAAGTGGATTGATGTTTGTGTACAAATGATGTTTTTACTACGTATTTGTATGAACATAAATATGATGATAATTGATTTATATATATGAGCTATGGAAATGATGATTTGATGCATTATGTTGTTGTACATGATTGTGGATTTAATCTTGTTGAAGTGTATTATTTATGTGTTGAGAGGTTATTTACTGTGATTTGAGTGTATGAGATGGATGTCTAAGTGATTAGGGAGGTGGTTTGATATACTAAGTGATGTGGAATATGTGCATGTATGAAGTATAACTTCAAAGTTAGGCAGAATGGTTCTATGTTAGGTTAACGTACTTTATTTTGAAAAATAACATACGGTAATCCCATAAACATACGTTATTTAAGGGTTGGCATATGTTAATCATAGTATGGAAACCATTGAAGAATAACATAGGTTTGTGTGGGATAAACATATGTTATCTTAGCCCAGTAGCCAAATTTTGGCCCGAATAATGTACTAATGCTTATCTAAAGTAAGCTAATGTTCTAGGATGATTCCTTAACAAATTAAACACTTAAAAGTTCGTATGTGACATGGCAACGGTGAGCCATTAGGGAATTTAGGTGTGAATGCAGCTTTGTGTTCACGAGCACAACTGTATTGGCCGAAGGTTCCCCTGCGCATCAGCTTAACAATGATAGGGTTTCACTTACTGAGTATTTCCATATACTCACCTTTGTTTTGCTGTTGAATGTGTGCAAAGCGACAGTAACTAGTGGTCAGGACAGTATTTTTCGGCGACGCTAGGACGTGTGATACTCGCGGATAGGTCGGCTCCTAGTGGACTTTTAGGACATCATACATTTTGCATTTTTTATATCTATACACATCATAGTATAGGTTTATAGCTCATGCATTGTTTTTAAACTGAAACCATTTGATTCTGCATACTTGACACTTGATTTGTATTTGGCCTAGTTTAATGAATGCATGTACGCCACTTCTTATATATTTCTCTTGTGCATGATGTTATGTTGACATAAAAGAGAAAAAAAATGGTGCAAAAATCATGATTTAATTGAAAATGAAATTAAGGATTTTGGGGCTCACATCATAAGCCAAGCTTCCAATGTTCATAAGAAGATAACACATATCTATAAGCCACTCAATCTCACATATGAGCATATACATAAAGTCACACATAGCCAATTACTCTCACATAATCAAGCAAAGCTCAAGATTACATCAAAGCTCAAAGAACATATAAGCACAACAAACTTTACCATAACAATCAAGAGCACATATCAATCAAGAGCACCCAAGTTTATTTAAGACACATTTTAGCTACCATCTTCACATATTTGCATCATTCTCAAGTATGATTAACCATACAGATGCAAGACATACAATGGTAAGTATAAAAGGCACTTACCTCATAAATTTGTGAAGTCGGGCTCGTGGCTCAACTCTGATCCGATTTGTAACAATCCGAATTTCCTATAAACAAATACCATACAAGGCTGTAAGAACTTGTTTTCACTTAGATAACTTCAAGTACAACCTTTAAACCATCAAGCTCTTTAGTTTCCTTACTAGCACTGATTCTCATTTTTCCTTGCTAATCATTCTAATCATGATTTAAGCATCATAACTCATTCTCAAGAGTTCAACTAACTCAAATTCAACTAAATCATCTTAATTACAAATCTAATCCAGCTTCTTTCTATCATTTCAGAAATTTCTTAGAACCATAACTTATAAGTTCATACACAAATAAGTTTATGATGCCTTCCTTAATGAAATTAACTCCAAATTTTCAAGAATTTAAGTTTTTCCTTGCTTTATCTCACTCTCTAGACGTTTTTAGGGTTCCCTAACCTTTCCTCTCGTTTTTGCTCTCTGTTTCGTGCAATAGAACAGTGTTAGTCAGTTTCTGTTTTAAAACTTCCCAGTCGACACGGCCATCAACATGAGTCGTGCTCCAGCTCGTGCCGTGCATTTCTGGTACGATTTCCAGTTTGATCGTGCACGAGATCGTTTTGAATTTTTCTAGCAATGATGAGCACGCCCACTGGCACGGTCATGCTATAGCTCGTGCTCATCTACTGTTTTCAGCAACTTTCTGATTTTCATTCCGATTTAATTATGTTTTAATCTATTTTTCATATAGATTAATTCTAACAATTTTCAGGGTGTTACAATACCACTGATGGAGTTTGCCTATAATAATCAATATCACAGCAACATTGGTATGTCACCATATGAAGCTCTATATGGACAAAAGTGTAGAAGTCCAATTTTACTGGGATAGAGAAAGGGCAGAGATATTTGAAAGACCTATACTTGTACAAGAAACAGTAGAAAAAGTGAAGCAGATTAAGAGTAAATTAAAAGCTACACAAGATAGACAAAAGAGTTATTATAGTCAGCATAGAAGAGAAATAGAATATGAAATCGGAGAGAAAGTCTTTTTGAAAGTATCGTCCTAGAAAGGAATGATGAGATTTGAAAATAAAGGAAAGTTGAGTCCTAGATACGTTGGACCATACGAGAGTATAGAGAAGATTGGTCCTTTAGCGTATAGACTTGCTCTACCTACAGAGCTAGCACAAATTCATGATGTTTTCTATGTGAGTATGCTCCGGAGATATAGATTAAATCCTACCCATGTTATACCAAAATCAAAGTTACGGATAGCAGAAAACTTAACCTATGCCAAAGAACCTATCAGATTGTGGATCATAAGATAAAACAAGTAAGAACCAAATAGATTCGTATGGTTAAAGTTCTTGGAAAACATCATAATCTAGAAGAATCGACATGAAAGACTAAGGATAGGATGAGATGATAGTATCCATAACTATTCACAGGTAAATTTTACATAATAAGTAATTGCATTTCATATAGAAATACATAGAATAAAAGATAATAAAAATAGATACAGAATAAATTAAATGAAAGTACCAGTAATAGAAGACAAGAGTGAATTTTGAGGAAAAAATTCTTTAAGGAGGGAAGATTTGTAACATTCCTATCTTAAAATCCTATAATTAGTAAAATGATTATAAAGATTAACGAAATTAAGAATTGACTTGACAAATCAAAGAAAATGAGGAGTTAATTGAGAGTTCATTGATGGTTAATAGTAAGTATACATAAAAGGAAAAGTATTGCAGAAAAATAGATTGTATAGTGGTGGTTGAAAACTAAACTTTGTGGCCATTACAACGTGTAGTATACTACATGTTACCATAAAACACGTGGTGGGCAGCCACAACGTGTAGTACAGGCTGAAAACATATAGTATTGAATTTGTGGCCTATTTTTGAGAAACTTGGAACTTTTAGCAAGAGGTGTTAATTGGGGAAGAATAAGAGGAGCTGGGAAGGAAAAATGATACGAATAAAGGAGAATTAAACAGAAAAGAAGGAGAGCTAATAATGAGAGAGAGAACAGAGAGTTTTAGGAGAGAAAAAGAGAGATTTTGGGGAGATTTAAGCTAGAAGTTAAGCCAAAAACGTGAAATTTATTGTAGAATCAAGCAGGGTATCAATTGGCATAGTTGGTAGAGAAATTTGCCAAAGTTAACAGTAATAATTTATGAAGTTATATATATAGAATTTATCATAAATTTAGCTTAAAGTTAGAAATTTTTTATCATTGAAAAAATAAGGAATTGATAGGATAGGAACAGAAACATGCATATTAATATGTTGTTATATTAAATTTTATAGAGAATTTCGTATATGATTATACAGGACGACAGACTACATGAGCGAGATAGGATCAGAGCTCGTATCATTCTGAGTAATTTAGCTAGCAGGTAAGTAATCTAACTAACTTTTAAATACGGTTAAATAGTAGTTATGAATTGCGTATTGAATGGTAAAATACGAAAAAAGTGTGTGTATGAATACATAAAATGGAAATATATCTATATACAATTGAATTGCGAACAGGTACACGAATTGTGAGATGACATGAAAAAAGTACAGGATATATAAATTGATTAAGAATTGATATACGTTATATGAATTGAAACGTAAACAGATACATGATATGATTTGTGAACAGGTACGAGTTTAACCCAAACTATTTTTCCAACCCAGTGTTAGGCACTTAGGTTCTTGATATTGGATTGTCTAACCCAGCATTTATCCTTATGCATCTTACACACTGAACAAGTTTTTAGTTCATCTGTTCTGCCATGACATTTTACTGTGGTGTATGTCGCATAATGCAGTGCCTCACTTTGTCTTCTTTCCTTAGAACTATTCATATTCTTTCTTACAGAATTCAATACCATTATCTATTCTGAGTGTTTTGACTACCTAATCAATCATCTTTTCTACCATAGTTTTCCACTCCTTGAAATTCCTTAGGACCCCAAAAATCAGAATGCACATATTCAAGGATCCCTTATTAGTGTGACTACTCATATTGAATTTCACCCTGCTCTGCTTGCCTATTACATAAGTCTTATAGAACTTCAAGAACTTCAACTTTCCAGTCTCAGGACTCTCTAACAACCCTTTTCTGCACAACACTAATAAACCCTTCTCACTCATATGTCCCAATCTGTGATACCACAACTCAATAACATTACCATGCTTCCCTTCTAAGTCAACTATCAAAGAGCTAAAAACTGATGTAGTTCCCAACATTGAGCTACCCATCAATGTATAAATCACATGCTAAAGAGTACCTTTCATCACAACCAAGGTACCGAAAGACACCTTAAGAACTCCACTACTCCTAAAGAATATATACCTATTTTTATCCAACATACCTACAAAAATAAAATTTTTATTCATTTTGGGGACATACCAGACATTCAATGTCCTCACTAACCATCATATAGCTTAATGTACACTAACCCACTGGTCTTAACACCCAGCTCTTCATTATCGCCCAACCTAACATTGTCATCCCACTTCTTAAAAAAGTAAATAGTTCCTATGAATAGGTCATATGATAAGAAAAAACTATATCAAGAACCCAAATGTCTACAATAATAGTTGTACAGATAGTCAAAATATCTCCACCTTCACCTCATCAAGATATCCTGAGTAGGAAAATCTTGAGCTACAATAAATTGAGCATTACCCTTTGATCTTTGTCAATTCTCCTATTTACATTGTGGACAATCCCTCTTAAAATTTCCTTTCTCCTTACTATGATAACACCTCATTTTATCCCTGAATTTGGAACACGAATTACTACGTCCACCATTATTTCTCTTTGTGTTTCTGCCTTTGCTCACAATTAACCCAGTGTCAACACTGCTATTGCCTGCATTAGAAACCATTTTCTATAATTCTTTTGACTGCGAATCATCCTTCACATTATTTATTGAAATGCTATCATGTTCATACATTATAATATTAATAAAATTCTCATATGAACTAGGAAAAGAATACAAAAATATCATGGCTTGATCCTAATCCTCAACCTTAACACCTACTCCATCCAAATTAAGTATAATTTTGTTAAATTTGTCAATGTGATCTCTAATATGCATATCTTATAACATCTTCAAGGTGTACAATCTCTTCTTTTAATAAAGACTATTGGTTAGTGACTTTCTTTGTACTTGTTTTCAAGCTTCCTCCACAAGTCCATTGAAGTAGTCTCATCGCCTACGCCTTTCAAAACTTCATCTACCAAACTTAAGAGAACAGTGTTAGAGCCATAGACACAATCTCTTCCTTCTCTGCTTCTGACAATCCCATTGTTGACAGTTTCTCTTCTCCCTCAATTGTTGTTACACACTTCTACTAAACCAAGAGAGCTCTCATCTTCAACTTTCAAAAGGTGAAGTCGTTTGAATCATTGAATCTTTCAATTTCAAACTTTTGACTCGATAACCTTTTTTGTGGAATCAATACTCAAGCTCTGATACTACTTATCAAGAAATTGAGCAATTTGCAGAATTAGTTAGAATTGAGAATAAGAAACAAAGACACAAGATTTATGTGGTTCAATAAAATTGGTCTATGTTCACGAGTAGAAACGATATTCTTTATCGATGTATTGGCTAGGGACGAAACCAGAAAATTATTTAAAGGGGCAACATTTTAGTTAAAAAATTCGATAAATATATATTTATGTGCAAATAATCACAAACTATCATTATATTTCAATCATAAATGAGAGATTGAAAAAACAATACACACTTCTATATTAAACTTGTGAATTACGGCATGGCTAAGATATGAAAAATAAAGAGCAAGGCAATTCTCCCCAATCAAACTTATTAATCAAAACATAGAGAGTAAGATTATCAAGAAAAATTAAAATAACTAAATAGTTACAAATAAAAAAGAAAATAAAACTCTTTTGCTTGACAAAAAAAATAAAAATATGGCAAATAATCAAAGTTTTTTGAGTTGATTCAAATACTATATCTTTAGCATATATATTTCCACAAACACACAAAAAATTCATCACAATAATTACTGGTGTCTACTATTTTCAACACATAGCGCAAGTGTATGCACCAAGTAGTATAAAACGAGTTTTTAGACCCGAGTATCGAACCCCAAGGAAAGTTGTCATACATACTAGCAACATTTTCAATCAATTATCTAACTAGATGGAATGCTGATAAGAAGGTCGAATGAGAAGCGAATAAGCTAAATACTAAAACAAATTAATTAAAGCAATGCCTAGGGGTTAATCCCTCTTGATTCAATGTTATGCCAATTTAATTGCCCAATCAATCCAACAATCACCTAGGTCTAGCGAGATCAATGAATCAATCAATCTAATGTCTACACATTACAATCCCATCATC
>CANYCX011186753.1:0-11859 GCA_948193385.1 Breynia disticha f. nivosa
CACAATATCAACGTAACCGACATAACCAATCAACATAAACTTACTCTTAATCACATCACATCAAAACCATTCTGATCACAACATAAACATTTAATCTATCAGATTACATCCACGTGCTCATACTACAAGCAACATGCATTCCAAAGAAAACATACGGATTAGGGATGTTCCGCTCGTGTTACTTACATCGTAACAGCGCTTAGAAACTCGGGTTCTTACTGGCCTTGTGGTAACTCGAATTCCCTATTTTTTACATTACAAGTTCACCCATCAATCTCACATTCATAACTTAATGAATAAATGTCTATGATATGCATATTTCCATTAATGTTATTACTTTCTTCTCTAATTTTCTCTCTTTTTTTCTTAACACTAATCACCATTAATATACTAAACAAGTTTGTTTAGCTATCCTTTAATGTCTCATACCAACCAAAATACCATAATCATCTTATTTCATACGTTTCCTTTTTGAAACCCTTAACTATTCTATTGCTTCATTCAATTAATTTCATCATAACAACACCCATTTAAAATTGGTCATACCAACATCATAAATAGACTCTCAGAAAACTTACCTAAACAATGAAACTCGAAAAAACACTGGGTACGAAAAACCCCATTTTCATCATTTTGCAAAGGTTACTTTCAATCACCAATTTCAGCCACCTAAATCACAAATTAACACCAGAACTTGTTACCACTAGGTAGTATATAAGTTAAGCTTTCCATCAAGAAATGTGGTCAGAAAGTTAGGGTTAAGTACAATTTCGGGATTAACATGAACAATAGAAAAAAATCTTACCGAGACTCAACTTCCAACCGATTTTGGAACTCCCGAATGGTAGATTTTAGTGACGAATGATGGTGATTAGGGTTTTGAGTTATGGAGAGAGAGTATGGAGGGAGAGAAATGTATGTGTATGGTTAAGGAAGGAAGAAGAACAAATATAAGGCTTTTAAGGTTTACAAATATTTGGTTTAGACGATTTTTCCCTTCGATGGTTTGGTTTCCTAATCCCTTCATACTCCTCTCTCCTGCTCGGTTTCACTCATCCTGATTTCTATTGCCTCTCAATTTCATTTTTTTCACTCAACTCTCAACTCTTCTCAGCGACTTAATATCTAAAAGATTCACAAAAAATTTATTCACATATGTTCTCTACATATTTTATTTCCATGTGAAATTATGGAAAATTTAGGGTGTTACACCTTTTATTGTTAAGTTTTTCATTTATGTTCAAAAAATATGAGTTCACTCAACATTACAACAGCGAGTAAGGAATGTCGAAGGATAGAGGAAGAGTTTTTCCAACAATGTATGATAAATCATTGTACAAAGCAATTAATATTACTTGTGGAAAGGCTATATAGCCTTCGTGACCTTCATGGCACCATTTTGCTAGAGTGATGGCCCATAGCAAGAGATTTACGACAAGTTTTAAAAATCCCTTTTACAGTCGTTATATCTCTAATTATTATTAACTAAGTCTGTTTTTATTGTCTTATTCACCTATTATTAAAAATCACGTCATACAAAAACTTTTTCATCATTTTCTCATTTTGGCATTCCATTAATATTTATTAATTAATCTATAGTGTTTATGTTCCTTTTACATCTAATTTATTAGAAATTATTCAATTCATAAAACGAGGCAAATGTTTTATAAGTCATACAAAATATCAACCACACATTAATTTACATATAAAAGTAGCTAACACACATCCTCTACATATGCCACACATATGTACAATGCAAAAATTTATGAGAGAGAGGGCTGATCGGGCTGCTACTAACCAACCTATGCACACGTGGAAACCCATAGGCATTCCACGTCTAAAACGCTAAGATGCTTATCCTAAAAAGTAAGAGTGATTTAATAAGCCACATACTTAGTAAGTATATCCATCATAACATAAGTTGAACACGTCATATGCAATTAATATACTCCGATACTGTACATACATTCCTATATATACTATGTTTTCTCTTATCTTTTAGTGATTGACCTTGCTACAGGATCTTTCCAAAAATTCAATAACAAATTCAACTCTAGCTCATAGGCTTAACTCTAAGGTCACTTCATCTTTAATGTCACTCTAGATTCGAAGATCTTATATTCTAGATCTGAAGATCTTATACTCTATATCTGATGATCTTATACTTTAGATCCAAAGATATTATATATGAAGATCTTATACTCTAGATCCGAAGATCTTAACTCTAGATCCTTGCAAGTAACCACATTTCTCTACTAAATTTCAAGTGAAATGAATTCTCATAACAATTTTCAACCATTGCATTAACACTCTATAACAATTTGACATGTCCTTTGCTAATTTTTAGCATACCAAACATCAATAATCATTCAAAATAATTACAAATAATCAATGAATCATAACAACATTTTGACTATAGGCAACTGGGGCAGTGGTGCAACCCCTGCACGCCACATCAACAACTCACACTCTAGCAAATCTTTAACATTTATCATCAATATCATTATCAAATATATACTATAACATTCATATAAAGCATATATATAAATTTAGTAAGTTCATCCATGAACTTACGGTCAGAATTGTACTTACCTGAGCTAACTAAGATAATCTGTCTGGTGCTTAGTATCTCTCTCTCGTGCACCAAATATGGATCCCCTACACAATTCAATGCCTCTCAATTCATATACAACACAAAAATTTCATAAATGAAATGTTTTGCATGTTTTGCTTATGAACATTTCAACTCTATAATTTTTTGCATTTTTTGGCTACATTCTATTGATCACCACTTACTCATTTTAAGACATTTAAAATTGGATTTTTTATATTTTATTCTTACGTATGATTAATAAAAATAAGTTGGACCTCTATTAAATTCTCTTTTTAGCACTTAGTTTTACACATGACAACTTTCATCAGCAGATTTGTTAGTTTTCTATCCTATTTTTGTACAAATTAGAAACATTATACATAAAGCTCACTTTAACAATTTCAAATATTTTTTGTGATTAATAAAAACCTTAATGTTGATTTGGATGCTTGAAAACTCGCAGGAATCATTATGCACAAATTATGAAAATTCACATAAGTTAGTCCAAAATATGAACCAACTCTTCTATCTTTTGTTTTCTGTCCACTTTGACCATTTTAAACATATCTCCTAACATACTAAATCAAATTAAATAATGTTTGCACTAAAATTTCATTTATTTTTTCTAGTTTTGAATTTTATATGGCTTGGCTTCTAATTAAACTCGTAGAAATAGAAGCACCTAAAAAACTGAGCGTCCAAAGTTTAGTTACTAAAACAGGGCACTAAAATCTCAAAAATTATTTCTGCTAAACTGAAAATCAAAAACTCATAAGGTTAATTTTTATTTTTCAAAAACAAATCCAAACTATAGAAATAAAAATTTCAATCAAATCTAAATTCTCGAGATATTTTAAAAAATTACGAACTTTTGATGCAAAAAAGAATTTATATGGGTTTTGTTACTTACATAGATTCGGCTAGTTTTTCCGATGAGTTTCCTTTTAAATTTGATGAAGATGTCTTGGATTGTAGTTTAGGATTGAAGGAAATAGATTTCTTAAGGTTTTATGGTTTATTTGCTTTATGGATTTTGTTTTATAATAAAAGGAATTCAACTTTGGTCTTATGTATATAAGCTTCGATTTTTGTCGTTTCCATCTTTTACACGTTTCTTTCACTTTAGTCCTTGCCTTTTAATTGAACACTTCTCACCCTTATTCCTTTAAATTATATATTTTTATAAATTCATTTTGATGCCACACAAATGCACACAATAGTTCATATGCTTAAATATACAACTATGCACAAAAATCTAGGATTTCGATATGTTTTCTCAGGTTTCTTTTGTCAGTTTTAATCTCTTTTATTCTTTTTGCTGTAATTATTTCTCTATCAATTATATAATTCTAAAATTTTTATTTAACTCTATTTAGCTTTATATTTCATTCATTAAATTGTTTAATAGATGAACTATCAAATATGTTATAATAATATGTATGTTTATGCAATGAATGCTAGTTTTTGATTTTATGGTCTCTAGGTTTGAGATTTGACATGTTTTTTTGGAGGTGGTCTAAAAAATGTATTTACAGAGGAAATACCAACAAAAATCAATGAGCTTGCTCAAGTCTAAAGCTTGATCTTGAGTGAGAACTTTATTAAGATCCTTTGGTACTAGACTTGTGTAGGATAAAATCCTATCTTTGCTTGAGTCTTTCTTGGTTTTGAACTGGCTGACATCGTAACTCACTTCCTCACATAATTCAAAGTCATACTCAATTAGGAGTGAGTCACCAAAGACTTGGGTGTGCAAAAAAAATTAATATGTCCAAGAGGGCAATTATCATGAAGCCCTTAGAAAACTAAAGCTGGTTAAAACTGGGATTCTAAAAGGTGGAATAGGCTGCCATAAGATGTAAATCTAGATAGCCTTCTTATAGTGTGGTTAGGATCTTCAAACCCATTTGTTTAAGGGTTTGTTGATACCCTAGAAAAATACGATTCAACACCCATTTGCTAAAGTTAAAACTACGCAAAGTGTTGTTCTTTAGGTTATTAAATTCTCATTGAAAAATGGATTTGATTCAATCTATTTCAAAGAAAAGGAGGCCAGTTTTATGAGATTTATCAAAGTATTGATCCATGGCTAACAATCTTAAAGTATTGATCCATGGCTAACAATTTCACCATTGATAGAAGGAAAATAGGTCCTAACATGTAGAGCCTAACGTTTAGGTTTTTTAAGTTAATTTCTTTTTTAGTAGTGTCATCATGGAGAGCTAATTCGATACCAGAGTATTAACTGTGTTCCTTGATGAGCTCATTGAAGATATGAAACATTATAATCTTATTATCATGTTAATCATATAATTATTTTTTATATAATCTATTTTTAGTGTACAATTAAAGATTTTATTTCTGTTCGTCAATTTCATTATCTGTACGGTCACTCTATATAGAATTATAAAATATGTATCATATTCTATGTAAACTGTTAGTGTAAGTTTTAGCCCAATACATTTTTTGTAACTTTTATAATTGAATAATAAAATTTTGAGGCATTATTTTATCACTTCATGCATTGACCTGTGGTATGTGTTTGATAAAATATCCAATAATGTTAATTAAGTGCTTGAAGTATTAAGCTTGAGGATCTTAATACTAGAACCTAAAAGTTATGAGATTAACATTCTAAATATCCCTAGTCGCTTCTTTCCATGGGAATGGAAATGAATTAAGACTAGTATGTACTTTGCCGGTGATCATGTTCTACAAGTCATAAATATTTAAGATATCTAACAAAGTGCATAGGTACAATATAGAACATTGTATTTGGAGAGCGATTAGTATTTCTAATGTCAAATATTATCGTTAGATTGAAAATCACTATGTCTTTTATTGTAATTTTTAGTGAAATTTGACATACGCCTAATGTGACCATAAAAGGTTAACAAGTATGAGTATGATTGTGTATTCTAAGAATCACAAGTAAAAACATGAGTGAAGTGAAGGGATTGGCCCTCTTATGAAAATGAGAAAAGAAAAAAAACTTATCATCAATTAGTTTAGAAAACAACATGTGAAAAATTTATGTTTTTTTATTAAATAGGGAGCAAAGGATGTAGTTGACACCTAAAACAAAAAAAATAAAAATATATAACTAAACTGCAATAACATCGGTTGAAGGAGGAACGTCATCCTCACCACCATCCAAATCCTATAAGGCACCAATATTTTATCATTCTTTCAAATGACCATGCTCTCTAAAGAATGTCGAAGGCCCTCCTAAATTGGATAGATTATCATACAACTGTGAAGCAAAAAAAGCCTTTGGATTAAGTTCACTAGGTGTAATGCCCTAGAAATTGTTAGAATTAATCTATATGGAAAATAGATTAAAACAGAATTGAATCAAAATGAAAATTAGAGAAGTTCTGAAAACAGCGTGCTCATCATTGTTGGAAAAATTCAGAACGATCTCATACATGATCAAACTTGAACTTCTGCCGGAAAAGCAAGACACGACCTTGAGCACGACCTGTTTTGAGGTCGTGTTGGATGGGCAGATTCTAAAATAGGAACCGACTGATACTATTTTATTGATTCAGAAAGCAACCAACTGAGCAAATATTAAAAGGAAACTTGGAGAGAACCCTAGAAAACTCCCAGGAGTGATTGAAAGCAAGGAAAAACTCAATTTCTTGCAAACTAAGGTAAGCTTGTGAACTTGGTTTTGAAAGAAACATGAGTTTTAGGTTGTTGGAAATTTTGGAAATGAATTAGAATTGATGAATTAGAGCTTTAACTAATGTTGTTTAGCTGAAGTAGAGTTAATTGAACTCATGTGGATGGTTTATATCTCTTAAATCATGATTATAATGATTAGCAATGAAAAATGAGAATCGGTGCTAGTAAGGAAACTTAAGAGATGATGGTTTAATGGTTTAAAGGGTATAATTGAAGTTTATCTAAGTGAAATAAGTTCTTACGGCCTTGTATGGTATTTATTTATAGGAAATTTGGATAATTACAAATTGGATCAGAGTTGAGCCACGAGGCTAACTTTGCATATTTGAGAGGTAAGTGTCATTTACACTTACCATTGTATGTCTTGCATCTGTATGATTAATTATACTTGAGAATGATACAAATATGTTAAGATGGTAGATAAAATGTGTCTTCAATGAACTTGAGTGCTCTTGATTGATATGTGCATGATTGAGATTATTGTATTGATATTGGCATGATTATGTTCTTTCCTTTGATGAGTGCTTTGTGCTATGTTCATATGAGATTTATGAAGGCATGTGATTACTTGCTTTGATGATGATTATGCTACCATTTGATTATGATGCATGAGAATGCATTTGATATGAGATTGTGAGTGGCCTAAATGAATGCATTTGATTCATTCATGTGTTGCATTAGTATTGTATGTGACACATGGTCATGATTGATTCCAAAAGAGGTGTCGAGGTCGGGTCAAGCCCGATGATGTTTACGAGAGAGATCTCGTTGCCGACTGGGCCGATGATATTTTGGGCAAGAGCTCTATGCTGAACTGGGTTTGACGTCGGACTGGGTCCAAGGAAAAAATGAAAAGAAAAGAAAAAGAAAAGAAGAAGAAAAGAACAGCAATACCCCGGGGCATATTGTATGTGATTGCATTGGAATAACATTATCATTTTCATAATGCATTCATATGTATTTTGATGATTTGGAAAGAGTTAAGTGTTGAATTTTATGACTAATTATTGTTGTAATGTTGTTGTTGTAATTGGTATGAATGTTGGGAGTGTTTATGCGTAAGTGTTAAAGCATATGTGGTGTGGCTTTATATAGAAAGAAAATTTGAGTGAATGGAATGCTAAACTGTTGTGTTTTACTGTGTTATGGTACCAGCTATGTGAAGGTTAAAGTATGGCTAATTAGATGCATGTTTGTTGTTTTAATGCCTTAAAATCGGATGTAAAATGTACAAAACAGAAGGTCAACACACCCATCGTTATGATCAGCACGCCCTCGTGCTGAGACCGTGTTAAAAACCACGAGCCGTGCCTGAACTATTCTGGGTAGATTGATTAGCACGACCCCCATGATCAACAGGCACGACTGTGCAACCTGAAAAACATGTTGTACAGATTTTAAATCAAAAATTAAGAACAAAAATGTGTAGGGATGATTATCATATTGCATAACGTATTTAAATCATAATAATAAACAATTACTTATGCATTAATTACTTTGGTAAGTGTGTAAAAGCACTTACTGAGTATTTAAAATACTCACCTTTGTGTGTGATTTTTGATATTGTACAAATTGTAGATAGTTGCCAAACTCTAATACCTGCGGTGGGCTGAGAGTAGAGCGATACGAGATTACAAGGTCTTGGCTACCAGATTTTAATATTTTGGATTTTGGATTTGTACATATTTAGTACATATTTTATACATGCACTTTAGTTTGTTTTCAACTAAACTACAACTTCTACATTTCTATTATGTTTGTTTAAAATTTGGGCCGAAGTTTTTAATGAAATGCATGTATTATTATTATCATCTTCTTTCTTATCTAACTTGGATTATGAAAACCATTTTAAAAGAAAATGGTTATAAAAATTTGATATTTATTCGAAAATAATGGTTGCGAAAATGGGTCTTACATTAGGTGCATACTTTACCTCACATCAGGCAGCAGGATTAGCCTTCTAAATCTCATGAGTGTATTATAACTCAAGAAAATACTCACCTCTCTATTGTTCTAAGAGGTGATGTGATTTGTAGAAGCCAATATTCATAAAGCCAAAACCATAATGTATCTTGAGGTTAAAACACTCTTTAGAATGACGATAGTCTCGTGCTTTACTTTCTGCAAAGGAGACCTTCCCAGCTTTATGATATGATATTAATGATTTTTGTCACTCTTAAAAGTTTTCTCCATAGAATTGAATTCCATTTCATACATGATCTTTAAGTTCTCAACCTCATTTTTACTCTTTGCTAATTCAAGAGTGTGTTGAGTATCCTTCTTCTCATAAGAAGTTACAAATCCTTTGTGTTCCTCTCTCAAGGCATCACACATCATCTTTAAGTTACTATGCTCCTCAAGAATGTTGTTATTCTTCATGCAAGGAATCATGTTTCTCCTTCAACATACCCTTATTTTGTAAACAGTTCTCAATAATTAATGCTTGAGCACATGTCGCAGTCATATGTTGGGCCACTTTAGAAATTTTATCCATACCTATATCCATGTTTGTCTTGAAATCATGATGAAAATATGTCTTCTCATCTAAAGAAAGAATGGAAGAAAAATACAGCCTGTAAGTAACATCATGCATAGTGATAGAATTTGTATCGAGCAAGTATGGCTCCAAATTCATATTTTCTTCATCAAAGAGCTTTCTCCAAGGAATAATGAAGGATATGAGAATCCCTCTCACTCTAAAGAAGTCTTCTTGGGGGATGAATTAAACTTTCTAAATCCTCTGTATGGACGGTTAAAGAATGAGATCGAGAATAACCTTCCTTAAATCTATCAAAGTTAGATATAGTAACAATATAAGATCTCTCCTAATGTCGAGAAGAAGAATCTTCACCATGAGTTATAAGGAAAACATTCCTCTTTGAAGAGGTATTTTTCAAACATTTTTAGGAATCTCATCGCCTTTACGCTTCAAAGAAGTCTCTTTACGAATAACATCTTGCTGAAGAGAGATTTCCTTGCAGAAGACATACTTGAAATAAATAGCACTTGTTATTCATAGAAGAAAAAAAATTATACATCCAAAAAGAAAAAACATAATGAAACCAACATACTAGGGTAAAAGAGATTTAATTAGAAGGAAACATTAAAGTTAAAGTATTTCCATCTTCTACATTAACACTTAGTGATGAAAGATAAATTGAAAATGCTTTGGAATAATGAGTAGTACTTGGGGAAAGCATCGTCATTTGAAACTTCACTAAGTGTATCACTAAGAAGAATCATGTTAGTAGGAAGATCATCAATAAGAGGAAGACCCCATCCAGCACTTAGTAAATTTTATGGTGGGGTCAAAGATGAAAAAGATAAGTTCTCCACAGAATATAACGCCTTTATCTCAATTGCATAATAATGATTTAGTTTCTCTACATTGGCACTACAAAAAACTCTATCTCAACACTATTCCAATGGAAAATTCCAATGGTTTTCAAAATGAAAGATAATAATCCATTAACGATCATGTTTCGCATATGTTGAGGGAATATCATCAATAATGGGAACAACCTCCCAGGCCGTTCCACTAGCCGTTCCAAACGTCGGGGCTTTAAAAATAGACGCACTTTGATGGGATGATAGAGATAAAAACACTTCCCTTTCACATACCTAACCCCTCTTGCTTTCCAAACCCTAACGACACATTCCTAACCTTCCTAGACCACAAAATCTCCCTTCCCAGATGTAGAAGTCTAGATTTGTCAAATCTGCACGAAAATGAAGTGGTTTTGGAAGGGTTTTGTGAGGTTTTTATGATTATCCATAATGGCAAACATATTTAGGTTGTTATTGTGATTTTGTTAGGGTTTGGTGAATACAAGGTTTAGGTATTTAGGGATTCTGGGGAATTCTAAATTAGGACATAGAATTGAGTTTGCAAATGTGTGTAATAAGCAAAATGTGACTTTTTTGTGTAGGAGGTAGTGCTTGGAACTCGGTGCGAGGTTGAATCGAGAATTAATTACTCGAATTGTGAGGTAAGTGCATTTTAACGCTTACAATAACAAGTTTTGGCCTTTGTATGGTTTAATTTATGTGATGTTGATGGAATTGACATGAGTTTGTGTTGTTGTTTATGTGTTGGATGAAATTGGTGTTGGTAAGTGCACTTGGCACTTACTCTTATAGGATTTTTCAGGATTTTTCCTATGAATTGTGATCTTATGTGATAAATTTATGTGTTAATGAATTGTTTAAGAATGTTAGACTTTGTATGTGTAAGAAAGTGTCCTTTTGGGATGCTTTCTAATGTGTGATTTGCCTTTATATCGTTAAACATATGATTAATGTGCCCCTTGAGAATGTTATGCTTGTATGGTACTTATTTGGCTTGTAGGGAAGATGTATGAGTTGTGCTTGGTATGTTGGACTATGTTAAGAAAGAAATGAACTAAAATGACTTGCTTGTTTTTTAGATGACCTAAGATGATGGATTGTATGAGTGAATGGCACTTGCTACACCTTGTGTTGTTATGAATGGAACTCAAATGGTGCTTGTGGATATATGCTCTTTATGAGAATGTCGTATGATCATAAGTATGAAGCTTATGATGAATTGTGTATGGTATATAGAATTATTAATTTGAGAATGATGTGATGAATTATGTTATATTGTCATATGCACGATATGAATGTCCCTTATAGACTATGTGATGAACTCTCTTTGAGCTACATAAGTGTATGTTGGTTTATGCCACTAGTTTGGCTATATAAGCATGTTGGATTGTGTGTGATACGAATGATTTATGGAACATTCACGTGCATGTGTTTTGAGAAAGTTTGAGATGAAATGCAGGGAGTTGCACTCATACATACCATTGTGGTGTTGGCATGGGCACGTTGTATGTTCATGTATTGAGATATACAGGAGCTTGTGGCTCACATGTGATAAAATGGGGGTTTTGCCCAAATTTGAGGACACAAGAGCAAGTGTCTCTTAATGTTATGTTTGAGAGGGAAAGTCCTCTAGCGTTATTTGATGTCGAATGAGAGTTCGATGCTGAGCGAGAGCTCGAAGGAAAAAGCGGGCGAGATCTCGCTTTATGTGCATAAAAAGAGGGTTTTGGCCCGATATTTGAGAACACAAGAGTTTGACTCTTGATGTTACATTTGAGAGGAATTTATCCCTAGAGTTTATGCCGAGCGAGAGCTCGATGGAAAAAATGGGCGAGAGCTCAACTTATGTGTAAAGAGAGGCTTGTGCCTGTAGGAATAAGATTAGCTCTAGAAGGGGGGGTTGAATAGAGCTAATGAGGTTTGAGAATTTTTCGCGGAAATAAGAATAAAATGACACAAGATATAAAGTGGTTCGGATCAAACACCTAATCCACTACCTAAGTTCCTCACTTAGGATTTTGGCCAACACTTTCTATTACCTCACACTTGACTTACGGCACAAGCAACCTTACACCTTAACTTGATTTACGGCTCAAGTTCTACCTAACACTTAACTTGATTTACAGCTCAAGTTCTACCTAACACTCAACTTGATTTACGGCTCAAGTTCTACCTAACACTCAACTTGATTTACGGCTCAAGTTCTACCTTACAAGTTTAAGAGAAAT
>CANYCX011186899.1:0-12775 GCA_948193385.1 Breynia disticha f. nivosa
CTGTGTCGGCGACACCGCCCGGTATCCGGTGGCCACATTGGACCCCGACTATTCCGGACCGCTCCGAGAGGCATGGGAGCTCCCTCACGAGGATCACTTCCACCAGGCTCGAACCCGCAACCTTTAGGAAGCGAGGAGCCAATCGATGGGGCGCTTTGCTACTGCACCAACCACTCATGGGTTGATTACCTATGTATAATGTACATTTATATATATCTCATTTAAAAAAATTGTATTTCAAATATTAATTATCATCAACTTTTTACTTTTTTATAAAGAAAAGTTTATATGTTCATCTTATTACTAGTTATAAATAATTATTCGAAATCATAATAATTAAAAATAAATATATTTTGAATTTAATTCAAAGTTTAATGAATAATTTTTCAATCTAAAATAAAATAAATGCATTCACATATATATTGTTATAGATTTAAAGTTTAATTAAAAATATTGTATAATTATTTTATTTATTTAAAAAAAATTAAATACATACACAAGTTATTTTTTGATTGTTTGGTTCGAAACGGTTCGGCACGGTTCAGTACAGTCTTCGGTATAGTTATTCTCTAAGATCTAGAACCATTCCGTATAAAATTTTCCGAACGGTTCGGTACGAAAAAAGTCAAAGTCAATAATTATTTTTGGTTGGCACCTATTCGGTTCGGTTTTTCAGTTCGGTTCGAAAATATCCAAGATCCGTCACCTATGTTAACGTGAACAATTCCAGAATTAATTCTTCAAGCACGCATGTCCGTTCATTATCAATTAATACAGAAGGCCACAAGAATCCTATGGAAGCTATTTACGGAGAGATTATCATCAAATATCTCCAAATAACCTTTGTGCGTGTGTTCATGAGAGAGTAATTTCTTTTAACGTAAGTAGTGGTCTAAGTCGTGATGAGACTTGTCGATTCGTTAAGTTAGCAGCACCGTCTAAATTGAGATTTCCACTCGTGAAATGATGGACAAGAAGTAGAGAAGCCCATGAAAGAGATTGTACAAACAATAGAATAAATACAAAATTGAAAGAAGAGAAGGTTCATCTTGTAAAATCCACCCAAAACCATTCATAAAGAGGATAAGAAGGTGATATATTCCTACAAGATACAAATTGTCTCTTCTCTCTCTCCATTAAAAAAAAGCATCTTTCTTTTCAAGTTTCCTTCATATACCAATATTTTTTTCGCCATTTCCATGTCCGAAGATCTCTCAAAACATGCCCAAAGTCCATCAAAGAATCAAGAGTTTGTGTCAGAAAATCATCAAGATCAAGAGTGTAAAACCCCAACTTCATGTGATCACAAGATACCAACTAGTCAAAGTTGCCCTCCAACACCAAGAAAGAAGGTGCAAGTCTTCCATCATAAGAGAAAATTACCCATGTTTGAGTTCTTTGAATCAACCCATGGCGATGAGGTAGAGTCTTTTTTCAAGTCAAGTTTAGAGATCTCTTGTACTGTTGATTCATCTCAACCTAACAAGAAAATTAGGAGATGTAGAAGCTACTGATAAACATCTATTTTCCTCATTGTCTTCTGTAAATGTAAAGTTTTACACTTGAATTTGTTGTAATCTCTTTTCCAGTTTTCTGTAGTAATTATTCATGATGTATATATAAATCATACACATGATATTTAATGAGATAAGCATATGTTGTTCATCATGTTAGGTCAATAATAAATGAGAAATTTGGGACTCTTCAAATATGAGTAGTTATCTTATAAATGATTACAGGAAAGAAACAAAAAAAGGCCATCTTCGTGATGATTATCTTCAAATTTATGGAAGGGTTTTAACCAAACACCAGATTCATCATGATTTTTTACAATTCTACTGATGAACATTCATTTGTTTTGTTATACTTGCATCCTCTACAATAACTAATTACATTTCCATGCATTGCAATTTTCGTCTTTATGTTATTTAAATATTCATATGGCTTCTGCGAGAAACACTGCAAAGATAGCAAAAATGCTGAAGCTTTATTTGCAGGAGTGCATTCATTATTTAAGGTACGAACTCTTTAACCTAAAGGTTTATTGCTCGACAAGAACTTCAAAAATTCACAATGTGTGAGATGAAGGAAATTCAATGAAATTTATGTTTATGCAGAATAACTAGAGAACATAATAATGTTTTCAGAATTCAGTAGAATTTTTCTTTGGCTGAGGAATAGATTTCATATTTACTGGTTGCAGTAACAATGCTTTGTGCTCTTACCTAAGCATAATATTGTTACATTAATGGTAGTTTAATACTTAGGAAGCGGATTATTGGGGATGTATCACACATCAGATAAATATAAGAATGTTAACTTGTTTATAATAATTTGGTTGTAAGTCTTAAACAAGTCAATTAGTTTTGTGTTGGAAGGATCTACATTCTATATGGTTCATAAACCCACACATACGTGCATGAGCCATAGACTTTTCAGCGGATCATGAGAAATTAATCGATTTTGATAGAGGAGTAGTCCGCTTTGGTCTTGAATCTAGCTAACTACTTCAATTACTACTCTTTCCGTATGTCGTCTACAACATTTGGAGTTTGGCACTTAGTTCATATAATCAGTGTGTGAGTTTATGAGGTTGAAAGTGGCAAGCAGCTACCTGGGCGGGGACCGTGTATCGGAAAAGGGACCATCTTCAACTTTTACAACCTCTTAAGTTGAACAAATTGAAAGCATTGCATTGGAATTTTTAGATGAGGTGGGTTCTCATCAAGAGTTGAGAAGCTTTTAATGTTGTGCTTCCGAGAATAGATATGTAGGTTACAATTCAAGTTGCTGGCTTGGCTCGATATATACTAATGAATTTCAATCCTCCCCACCATGTGCCAAAGCGTTAATTACAGTAGCTACTACTAGCAAATGAAATCTATAAGGATAAGGACAGTTTCATCTATAATTCTAGTACAGTTTGCAAATCTTTATATGAGTTAAAGTGGAACTCTAACATCTTGTGTATATATTTGTCTATTGAGATTAATGAAACTGTGTCGAATACCTTGAATCAATATGTTATCAGAGTTACGAAAATCTCTTAACAGAAACTCAAATTTCTTTTTTTTTCTCTTCAAGTGCCGACGCCCACATTTTCGTCCTTTCCATACTGTCGACGCTGCTTTCTTCCCTTCCAATTACAGCCGACAACACTAATATGGGACTTACCACTTATTCCTGCCAATACATCTTCCACATGTACCATTACAAACTTCATTCCCTCAACAACGCATAGCATTTTATCAAGCTCGGCTATCAAATGCATTTAGCAAAAAGATGTGATTACGCTCATTCCAAGTTGGAGACTTAGTCTTGGCTATTCGAAGACCTATTGCTTTTTTCAGGATGCATAGGAAACAAGTTTGTGTCTAAGTGGGATGGACCATATGAGTGCAAGAAGCTTATTCAAATGGTGCATACAAGATTGTTGACAAGGATAGATTGCGAATTGGAGCTATCAACAAAAGATTTTTGAAGAAATACTATGTTTAAAACTTCATAGCAATTTCAATATACATGAACTATGTTCGACTTGATCCTTCCAAAAGAAGGTATGTAGGCAGCTAGATATCATATAAATCAAGTTCAATCACACCATAAAAAATGCAACATAGCAAAGTATTGAAAGTGTAGAGATGAATTAACCTCTAGAAAGTGGGGGTTTGAATAGAGATTAATGGAATGACAAATTTTTCACAAAAATAAGAACAAGATAGACATAAGATTTAGAGTGGTTTGGTGATCAATAACTACACCCACTACTTAAGCTTCCACTTAGAATTTTGTCAACTTTTCACTATTTTTACTTTGATAAGAAGTGAGAACTTTCTTACACACTTGAATTCCAAATCAAGCAACCTTACAAGTGATTTGACTTTAGGCTCAAATCTTACCACAAGAACTTTGCTAACTCAATCTGAAAACATGAACTCGCACTTTTCTATTCTAGTCAAAGAACAAAAAAAGACTTAGAACACAAGGAAATGTGAGTACAATTAAGTAAGAGAGTAGTCTAGAAGTTTAGGAATGTTTGTGTTTTCTCTTATCTTCTATTACCAACTCTATTTATATGTTGTCATGTGCTTTTACCCATTGTACTTCAATGTGGACCTCTTCAAATATTTTTTTAAAAGTCAACTTGTCCACTGTCAGCTTTGCTAGTCAACTGACACAATTCTTACTTGTGAAGAAAGACTACTCTAGTCAACTGGTCTCTTTACTGGTCAAACTACTGGTGCCTTCTAGACTTTTATGGGTCTTAATATCTAGTCGACTGCCCAGCCAGCTACTGGTCGACTGGTGTCCCCTGCACATCACTAACAATCATAAAAGACTTCCTAGTTAACTTACCTATACCTGAATTTGAATTTTGAAATTTGTCAAAAGTGGTCCTTGATCCTCGACATCATTCTGAAGATTTTCTGACATGTTTTTACTGTCGAGCTCAGTACTAGTCGATTGGTGTTACAATTTGTCAACTGGGTCTATTTGTGGGCCCTTTTATAGTCATTGTACTTCTTTTCAATGTTGGCACATGTATGTTAGTAGAGTGGCATATACACTAGTCGAACGGTTTACACTATCTCTTGCATTACTCAACTAAAATGAACTCCACTCAAGTAAAATCATACGTATCTTTTTCATGAAGTCTTGGCAAATATTTTGCAACCTTTTGACATGAAAACTATGTTTATTAAATTTATGAAGTTTTTACATTCTTAAAACATTAGGAGGAAATTTTTAATTGTTCACCACCCTTGGTCCAATAGAAAGAAGTTAAAAATGATGGAATTCATTAAAGGAGAAAGTTTGATCACAAGTTGAAGCAAAATGGAAAGAAATAACACATCCAAAAAAATGAGAATGAGAAAAAACATAGCTCTAATTATCCCACTTGAAATTCACCAAGTTCTTAAGGGAATTTCTTCTAATTTCTCTAAGTGTCTCTAGAAGTTGAACCTCTCCTATAGAAGGAATTGGTAAGACTGGGGTGGAAGTTAACTCATTTTTAAGTTTTGTAGTTTCAACTTGAATTTCTTTCATAAGCTTTTCCTTTTCTTCACAAAATATCAAAGCTTTCACTTCTTCCTTGGACCTCTGTAATTCCTCTTCAAGACATTTAACATTTTCTTTTTTTCACTGCCAATGCTACTTTCAAAGAGGATGTCTCGTCATGAACTTCAACTTGACGTTCTTTTGAATGAGCAAAAGATGACCTAATATCTTCAAATCTTTGCTTTTGAGATTTGGCCGCAACTGAAGAAAATCTTGTCATAACCTCCCGTAAGTTGGTCACCTCATCAACATATTGGGTGAATAACTTATTGACTATCTAGTCATTTCCCACAAGGTTTTTAATACCACCAAGTATATCATATATGTCTTGCGATATGGATTCAATCTCTTCAATAGAAGTTAAATTAATTCATTTTTGGATGGTGTTATGACATTACTCTTTAGGATTAAATGTAGAAAGATCAGGAGCTGGAGCTTCTTCATGAGAAGAAACAATTGGGCACATGTTGGAACAATAACTTCTTTAGTAGGAGAAACAACGGGAGTATTTTTTGCTGAACATTGTGAGATAGCCTGTTTTGAAGAGTTTAATTCCACTAAGTGAAGAGGCTTCCTAAGGGATCGCATTACCATCTGAAATTGACTTAGACTCTACATTGAACCTACACTACGACAAGGACTAGAGTGTGGAAAAATTGCCAATTTTGTACCTAATTCTTGATTATCAAGTTTAAAGAAAAGAAAATGAGATGAATATACACAACATATATGTTTGTATGGTGAAAAAATAAACAAATAAAAGTACATGTTCACCAAAATTCTCAAGAAAATTAGAAGCGCTTGATACTTCATCTAAAAACTCTTAATAACATTGCTTTTCTTAAAAGAATGCTTCCATGGTAGTTCTAGCATTTCATCTTCAACATGTGGTGACAACTAAGCCTTCCTCTTTTTAGCCAAGGAGGCTTTAGAGGAATCTTTATCTTCAACAATGGAGATAGGCTCATTACCATTCAAGAAAAAGTAAATGTAATTATTGGTTTTGTTAGATAATTGACTTGATAGATTTATGAAGTAGAATGTAAAGTTAGTAATATTGGATTGAGAGTGTGTGTTACTAATGACATGGGTAGTGATAAAGTGTATTTGCAATAATTTTTCATTAGTATTTAAGAGTGTTTTTAGTATGTTTTTGTGCATGTTTTATTTGTTTACATATCTTTTATTTAAGTTTGTTCTAATATAGTCTTGAGGAAAATTTGAATCAAATTTGTGCAGGAAACAAGAAGAAACGCAGATTGGGCGCAAAAGTATGCGGGGTCGAAAGTCTATTACGGGATATGCAATTTTCTTGAGAAAAAATCTAATTTCCTGTCATAGCAAGAAGCAGAACACCGTTTCCAGATCTTCGGCAGAATTTGAGTATCGAAGCATGGTGCAGCCGTTTCAAAACTATTATGGCTATTTTATCTACTACAAGATCTACACCTACACTTTCGGTTCCTACTACTGTCTGGTGCGACAACAAAGCAGCCATTCAGATTACTGAAAATCCCATATATCATGAGAGAACCAAGCATCTGGAGGTAGACTGTCACTTCATTCGGCATCACTACAAATCTGGATTCATGCAGCCACCAATGCACATCAGTTCCTCTCAACAGATTGCAAACATGTTCACAAAACCACTGCCTCCATCATTATACCAAAGATTCATATCCAAGTTGCACCTCTTGCCGAGTTGCCAACTTGAAGGGGTGTGTTGAATTCAAAATCAAATTTGTATAGCTAGATTACAGGTTTTCGTAATTCAAATTTTGTATATTCCCTTATCTTCTTGTCTAGTAGTTAGAAGTCTTGTATATATATATTCACCCACGTAACGTTGCTGCATTCATCTGATTATTATCAATGAAGATTACTTTCTTCATCAACTTATACTCTTGACTGCTAGAGGGTTGAGCAGATAACTTTGGTGCATTTCCTAGTCTGGTAGACGCAGATGAAGTGCCTTTGATGCAAGTACCAACTTTTGACTAGTCTTGCCGGCAACCAGTGTTAGGGAATGACCCTATTAATTAATGTTTTGTTTAGCTCATTTGATTCACTGCTTGGAGTAATGATTAGCGACGGATCAGGAGTATATTGTTCGGTGATGATCGTTTCTCGACGCAAGACGAGTAAAGATTTTCAACTTTTCGATTTCGAGTTGTACTACGAGGAGTTATGTAGACTTTGCAATGGTTGACAAAGTAAAAACGCAGGTCATCATCAGCTTGCATTTATAATGCATGACGATCGCCATTCAACTTCGAGTCAATTCTTCTTCTGCCATCTATATATATATTCTCTCGCAAGTGTTTATAAAATTATGCATGCATGGCCATAAGCATAAAACTTTGACCAAGCCCAATTAATTAACTTGTAATTAAAACATTGATGAAACCTAGCTAAATCGTTTAGTTCATCAAACAAAATTTATTTTTGGTTTTAACGCCTATCAACAGCATCTTATATATATGCAGTTCTACTATCCTGATTCATTGCATATGATTGTGGCACATGAATAATAGTAAAACATCGATTAACTTTAAAATTGATTTGGTTCTGTAAGTACCGTGTTCTTGTGCAGGGCCAGCTTTTTGGTTGGAGATTTAGTGAGAGTAATCCATGTTGCTTGTCTGAGTTAAAACTAAAAGGCTTGAATGGTTGGATATGCATATACTCTTCCCCTTCGCTACTTTTACTTAGGAGTATTACAGAACAGAAGACGCTCCGCACCAAGGGATGCACGTTGCTTCGCCATTTGATATTTCTTCTATACTTACCCGTCATTAACCTTCATTCTTCATTGCAAGTTGCAACTAGCAATTCTAATCCAACAAAAATCCAAAATTAAGAGTTTTTCTGTGGTAGGGTGCATCGACAGATATTTAAAAGCTAATACATAATTAATAGCTGAATGTACGTAATTCATCAAGCTGGATTCCCATAAGTATATGAACTTTCCTCTGTTTCCCTTTGCAAAAAAGAACTATAAGTAAAAAGATTACCTCTAAAAGTTTCCTAACCTTCTCTATTGGTAATACGCAATTTCACCCCAATACAAAAATTGGAAAACGAAAGCATAAATTTTTTTATCAAGTAGTCGCTTCACTTTATACTTTTGTTGTGTATATAGCCCATGTTCCTCATCAAATCCCATTTCTTCGCGTGTCTGTACAACTAAATTGCTGCATTTCTTTGATTTGCATGCAGCTACACCACTTTCAATTCAGTCATTTTGCATCAGATTTGGCCACACCCACCATATACTCTTTAATTCCCACACATCCATATAAAATGAAAAACAAACCTTCAGTTTTCTTCAAACAGGTGATGTCATTGCTTAATGCTATTGCTAAGTCCTAGTTCTCGGGTATAAACAGCAAAGCCAGCCAATTGAAAAGTCGATTTGTTGTGTTCTCTCTGCTAAACACCAAAAAGCTATTGCAAGATTTTGTAACTAACAAGATTCATGGCAATCTTGGTCCCCATGATCAGGATGAACATGCAGATGTTGCGGACCATAGCACAGCACTCGTCGTGTACAATCACTGCACCCGAGTCTCACTATTATAACTCAAATGCTGATTGTGAGTACGACCAAGATGTAAATATGAACAAAAAAATGTCATGTAGAATTAAGAGGAAACAGTGTGTTGACATTAAACGACCGAGCATTGTTCCGTATGATAGGTCGTATAGGACATTACGGGCCTAACATTGTGATAAAGGACAAGGTTCAGAAGACAAGAAACGAGGCCTAACGAAGCCCAAGAAGAAGGAAGAATTGGCGGGAAAAATGGCGCCAAAAGAAGTGCATTAGTTACTGCACTCTCACTTTGTGTGCTACCGTAATCTCAACTTCAAATTTCCTATTCTAATGGCTTCAGATGGAAATAATACACCTTCCACTCCCCCCTACTTCGGCAGGCTTCAACACCGATCAGCTCCCTCCTAACATCAACCGCAACTCCGACAAGTACACCGACGACGAGGATGCTGCTGTCGACCCCCAAATCATCAGAGATGACCCCGACGAGGTTGAGGAAGAGGAGTGAGAGGATCTCTTCAATGATAATTTCAAGGAGTAAGATTAATTTCGTCTCTTCCCTTGCTTTATTATTGATGGTTAATATTAAATTAATGATTAACTGCAGCGATTATTGTCAAATGGATGAACAAGATAACGACGAATCGATGGGGCTGGATGATTCGGTGGAGGATGAAAGAAATTTGGATCAGATAATACGAGGTAGAAGAGCTGCTGATCTGGAGCTTGATGCCCGCGATGAGCGTCTCAACAATTGCAAGCTCCCTTACCTACTTCACGAACACGGTTTCTTTTCCATTCCTTTCCTCTTCTTTTTATTCGGCATCATTGTTATTTCTTGCTACATTTTGTCATTTTTATGCTTTATTTCATTTTATCAGCTTATCAATCATGTTTTTATGCCCACATCTGTTCTTTTCGCTCCCAAAATTTAGTTCCTATAATGATTTGACTAGCTTCTTAAATTACTTTGCAACAACTGAAAGGAAAAGTAAAATGCAGCGAGAAAAGCGTGTTTCATTAAATTAAAGTATAGAGTACATCTCTGCTGCTTATATAGATTACATCAAGTGCCAACTCAGCACTAATACTTAAGGTGGGATATTCTGTTATGAATAACAGAATATGTAACTAACTGCTTCTGTTGTTCTGCTATCCTGCTGCTCTAGTTCATGATCAATGCTGCTGTTACATTGCTTCTTACTTTGCTAGCTATGAAACTTCGTGTTATACATCTGACAACTAACACAATTAGGATAGAAGATAGAAGAAGAGAACAAAGATAAGAAGATGAAGAATTTGCTGCTGAGGAAAGTTTATTCAGCCCTTCATTATCATATTGCTGCACACACACTACTACTTATATTGAGTCTGTTACAATGCAATAGTAGTAGGGAAAAGCTGTGCGCATAACGACAAAAGTTGTTACACTTAATTGAAATGACGTGCATACCCCTACTAATGACCCAACATTCGTAACACTCCCCCTCAAGAGGAGCCTTCTGTGGCAGTAGAATGAATATTGAGAAGGCTCATCTTGCCAAGTAATGATAGGAAAGTAGATGATGGCAGTGCTTTAGTAAAAAAATCAGCAACCTGCTGGCTTGTATGAATGTATTCAGGCCGGATAAGATTGGTAGCAACTTTTTCTCTAATGAAATGACAATCAAGTTCGACATGCTTGGTCCTCTCATGACATACCCGATTCTTAGACATGCTAATTGCCGATTGATTATCAACAAACATTGTAACAGCAGCTGGATGATGAATGTTGAAATCCTTTAGCAAACTCAGAAGCCAAATAACCTCACAACAACAAGAAGCCATTGCCCTATATTTCGCATCAGCTGTGCTCCTCACAACTGGAGACTGCTTTTTAGTTTTCCAACTAACAAATGCATCTCCAAGTTGTAAAAAAAATCCACTAACGGACCTTCGGGTGTCAGGACAACTTCCCCAATCACTATCGGAATAAGCCTGTATCTGAAAGTTTGATTCTGAAGGGAAACATAACCCTCGACCAGGCGACTGCTTCAAATATCGAAGGATTTGATAGGCTGCATACAGATGTTTTTTCTGAGGATTGTCCATGAACTGAGACAGAACTTGTGTGGCATATATGATGTCTGGTCTAGTAAAGGTGAGGTATAGAAGCTTTCCCACAAGTCTTCTGTATTTGGTGGCATTAGTTGGCTGTGAAGAATCTCCTTTGCCAAGTTTATGATTGACTTCCATCGGAATGCAGCAGGGCTTGGCTCTTAGAAGACCAAATTCTATCAGCTTGTCCAGAACATACTTTCTTTGACATAATACAATCCCTCTGGATGATCTTGCAATTTCCAGCCCAAGGAAATAGTGTGGTTTGCCCAGATTCCATAACTTAAAATTGTTAGCCAAGTAGTCGATGAACTGAAGCAGCTGAGTTTCTGAGTTGCTAACTACTAGGATATCATCCACATATACAAGGATATAAATCCTATGAACTCCATTCACATGCCAAAACAAAGAATAATCATTCTTTGATTGTTGGAAACCATAGTCAACTAATACATCTGTTAACCTTGCATTCCACTGCCTTGAAGCCTGCTTGAGACCATACAACGATCGTTTCAAGCGACATACTGTCTTAAAACCATCTGCACACTCCCCATGAATCGGATAACCAGGTGGAAGAGCCATGTAAACTTCTTCATGAAGGTCCCATTCAGAAAACCATTCTGAATATCAAGCTGAACCATAAGCCAAGAACTCGCTGCTGCAAGTGCTAAGAACAATCGAACTGTTGTCTGTTTCGCAACTGGACTAAATGTCTCATGAAAATCAAATCCTTCAATTTGGCTTAAACCCTTGGCAACTAACCGAGCCTTATAGCGCTCAATGGAACCATGCGCATGAAGTTTCAATTTAAAGACCCACTTACAGCCAATAGTATGTTGAGTAGAAGGAACTCGGACAATATCCCAAGTCTGATTAGTTTCCAGCGCCCGGATCTCATCATTCATAGCTTGTTGCCACTAAGGATTACTGGCAGCTTGTGCATAAGTAGAAGGCTCAACTTGAGCTGAGAGTGCAACAACAACATGTGTATAGGAAGAAGATAAGCATGTTGTTGATACATAATTATGTATAGGATAGTGTGTGGAAAAAGAGGCTGCTGATGTAGGTAAAGAAGTTTGATATATATCAAGATAAGCTGGAGGTTTTTGGATTCTTGTGCTTTTGCGTAAGTCAATGGGACTTTCAAAATTATTTGGTGGAGGTAAATCTGGTGAAGGTGAATTATTTTGTGGAGGTGGGCTTGGGTGTGGTTGAGTAGGATATGAAGGTGTAATATGAGGAGACTCATCATAAAAGAAAGTGTCTGGTGGAGTAGGAACAAAAGGATCAGTATCTGAAACTGATTGTGTTGTTTGATATAAGAGAGTAGCAGTATCTTTGTAAGGGAAAATACTCTCATGGAACACCACATCCCTGGAAACTAGCACCTGATGTGTGCTTAGATCATAAACTCTGTATCCCTTAATATGCAGTGGATATCCAATAAGAACACACTTTTTGGCTCTTGGCTGAAATTTGGTTTTGTGATTGCTTAAGGTAGAAACATAACACAAAGAGCCAAAGACTTTAAAGCTGCCATAGTCCGGCTCCTTATTGAATAACTTCTGAAATGGGGAAACATTCTGCAAAACAGTAAGGATACCATTAATCAAATATGTGGCTGTGAGAATCGCATTGCTCCAAAACTTCATTGGCATTGAAGCTTGGAACATCAATGCACGAGGCACTAGTAGCAAATGCTGATGTTTTCTTTACACCACAACATTTTACTATGGTGTTTCGACACAGGACAATTGATGAATTATTCCATGTTGATGATAAAAGTCCAGCAACTTAAACTCAACACCATTGTCTGATACCAAAATTTTGATAATTGTGTTAAATTGATTGTGTACATAGATAAGAAATTCTGGCAATAAAGTTGCAACTTCATGCTTCTTTTTCATTAGAAAGGTCCATGTGACCTGTGTGAAATCATCAACTATGGTTAAGAAAAATCAAGCATGAGTCAAAGAAGGCATGGAATATGGGACCCCAGATGTCCACATGCACAAGCTCAAATAGTTTACTAGTTCATGTTTCATGATGAGGAAATGTTAA
>CANYCX011187089.1:0-20381 GCA_948193385.1 Breynia disticha f. nivosa
AATTTAAACAACCATTCACACACACCCATTTTCACACAATGGTCTTATCATACTTAGCTAATATGAATTTAGTCAACTATAGTTAACCACATAGATGCAAGACATACAATGGTAAGTGTGATTTCGGTGCACTTAACTGGAATCCCGCGAAGTCAACTCCCAGCTCAATTCTGATCCGGATGCCAAATGCGTTTCCTACATTATTTTAACCGACGTTTCACATATTAATCATATTTTCACACTCAACTCCCCGTTCTCACTCTTATTTACCCAAAACCCCCAAATTACCCAAACCCTAGAAATCTCAATCTCTTATAACCCTCATTTTCTTTATTCATGTTAATCCACATTACTTCCATTAAAATTAAATCACTCCCAATTTCCCTTAACCCTAAACTCAAAATCTCAGAAAATCAACATAAATTTAGGGATTATCTTACTCTTTCAGAAGGAATCTTCGAGCACTCTCTTCCTTAAGAAAAGTACACAAGACCTTGGGCTTTTAGGGTTAGATTTAATGTTTATGGCCCCTAATACAAAGGTTTTTAAAGTGAGACGGAGGGGAAATTCGTAGGGTTACTTTAGGGTTTGTTTCTCTCTCTTAAATGTCTCATGCGAGTTTATTTTTAAAACCCATTAGGTCAAAACGGTTTACCAAAACTGTTCGCCTGGCCGTTTCTAGCTTCTGACCACGCTTAATGAACTTTTGTCCTTATTCAAAACGGTTTGGGCCTAAACCGTTCCCTAGGTCATTTGCCACTATGCTCTGTATTATTTTTTGCGTAATTTAGGTGATAATTTTTAGGGCGTACAGTATTGTTTGGTTTATTGTTTAGGGAGGTTAAAAATATTATTTATGATATATTTTTGGCTTTATAAATGTGTTTTATGTGTTTTAGGAGTTGATTAAGCTTAGTTCTTGGGATTTTTTAAATGTCCACAATACTTCCACAAATATCCACACATGTAATTTTCTTTTATTTTAAAATGTAAAAAATTGGTGACAATGTTGAAACTCTATAAACAAAAATGAAAGGGCATCTCATTTGTTCCAGAGTTAAAGAACAGAAAAGACATCTATAGGGGTGGATTTTCCACAACATAGCTATAAATAATCAACACGTGATAATTTTTTTAGTATTTTATTCAGAATATATTGTCCACAAGTCCACAGTGTATCCACATGTTATGTTTTTCTATTAGATTTCTTTAAATTATATGATATTTACAACAAATCCACATGTTAGTTTATAGTGATTGTGGAGTTTTTGTCCTTACATTTGTTGAACTATTAGCCCGAAGATAACATATTACAGAGACATTTGATATTATCAACCAAATAAAAGATACACTACTCTCTTGTATCATTATGACAAAATGAAAGACGTTGATTGCTATGAGAGTGCATACTAAAATAAAATCATTTAGCAAGTGCTCTCAAGTCTTTGAATTAGTCTTTTTCAGAATAATTTAATAAATGTATGAATGATTATATTTTTGTTGAATATTTATGGAATGTAAGAATTTTATATTCAAGATTATTGTGCAAGTGAAATTTATTAAAACAAATTTTCATTCAAGTTAAGTCTATTACAATGTCCATAGAACATCCACATTTAAGTTTATTTTAAAAGAATCCATAAGATTGTTCATTTTAAAAGAATCCATCAGAAGTCCACATAACATCCACATGTGATAACAAAATATATATAAAACCCACAAGAAATCCACAAAACATTTAACGTATTTAAACATTCTTTATTTTAGAAGAATTCACTAGCAGTCTTGTAATGCCCCAAAAAATATAACCTAAATTATGAAAAAAATTTAAAATTAATAGTGGCAAACGGCCTAGGGAACTCTTTTTATAAACTGTTCCCTAAATTGTTTTGAACACAGACAGTTAATTTGTATCGCGCTGAAAAATGAAGGAAACATGTGATCAAATGGCTTGTGCAAACCGTTTGTTAACCGTTTCTGACTAAATAGGTCGATAAAAGAGGGAAACAAAATGTTCGAAAAGGAGAGAAAACCTAGATACAAATCAACCACGCTTTCTCTCAAAAATCTCTATCCTATCTTCTCACTTAAAAGTCAAAAACACCCAAAAAAACCAAACCCAATAAGTGAAAACGAGTGCTCTTAAGCTAGAAATTGAGGATTTTTTCTTAGTTCAAGGTAAGACTAAAGGTAATCCTTAACTCTCAATCTTTGTGTGTTGATTTAAGAATAGGGTTTGGGGATTCTTGGGGTAATTGTATGCTTTTAAATGGAGATAATGTTGATAAGTGAATTATTAACTAATGGAAAGTGTAAAATTGGGAATGTGGAAAGATTTGGAATTTTTAGGGTTTTGGTAATTAGTGGTTTGTTTTAATTGAGGATATGAACAAGAGATTGAAAATGTAAAATTGATTATTGATGTGAAATGGTAATGAAATAATGTAGGGAACATAGTTCGAGACTGGGAGTAGAGTTGAGTCGAGCGTTGACTTTGCGAATATTGAGGTAAGTTCACCAACCAACACTTACCTTGGTATGTCTTTCATCTGTATGGTGAAGCATATTCGATTGATTTTGCATGTGTTGAAATGGTAGTTGAATGTGTCATTTAAGGACTTGTTTTGCTTAGGGCCATTTGTGTGATCATACTTGAATTGTGTGAGTTGCGCTTGTGGAATGAGTTATGGGTTCCTGGATTTTGTCTTGGGATAAAATACAAATGTAAAATTATGATGATTGTGTATAAAATGAGTACGATGGTATTTGTCTTGTGATGATTAGTTGTATGTAATTGTGATGCTAGTGAGAATGTTTATTTGATTGTAGTGATCAATGATTTATATGCAGTCGCACTAAAGTATGATAGAATTTTGGCGTGCTAAAGTGTGAAATGAGAATTAATCGAAAATAATGTGTGTTTGTGATTATGTGTGAATTGTTTACATAGAAATATGGTCTTACGACATGTTATGGTGACGAATGAAATCTCATGAAATGCATGTATGTGTGTTTGACGGTACGGTATTCATTATGAATACGTGTGGCATGTGATTATGTTTGATGGCATGGTATCGTGTATGATGAGCATTTCATTTATTGAATTGGTGATAGATGTCATGACTGGAATTTGCATGAGCATTATGTATGTTCATGATTGATGGATCGAAAAGGGAGATTAGCACAATGAAATGGAAAGGAAGGAGTGAAAGCTCTATTCCTATGAATGGAAAGGGGGATTAGCCCAATGAAATGAAAAGGGGTGAGAGCCTATATTGCTTGAAAAAGAAAAGGGGGATTAGCCCAGTAAAAATTAAGGAGCAAGAGCTCCGTCATTGTGAAATAAAGGGGATTTGGCCAACAGAAAGAGAGAGATCTCTCGGATGTAAAGAGGGTATGAGCTCTTTAAGATGAAAATGATGAGACCCTAGGGCATATCTTGTATGAAAAATGCATAGCATTTCATTTCCATTCATTATGATTAAATGGAATTGTATGCATAAAAATGTATGTCATGTGGTGATTAAAGGAATGTTATTAGCATGTCTTATGTTGATTGATAAATATGTGCTTATGGGCTGATATGTGTGGACTTAAAATGATGATTGTATATGATTCGGTATGATATTGTTGATGGATTGTACGGTGTGTTTATAATGGTTGATTATGCTAAGTAAGAAAAATGGTGTTTTAGGTGATTTAGTGGGCTAATAAGTATTGGAAAAGGTTTATGAAAGAGGTTTAACAATCTTGATTAATCCAAAAAACGTATTGTGGTTTTGAATGTGGAATGTGGTTTGTAAGTAACGTAAATTTCGGTTGAGTTGCGAATGAAATGCTAAGCATGTGGTATTATGATAGTCGTGATTAGTTCTAAATGTTTATGAGTGTGTGTTATGATTTAGAACTTTGAGTGTGTTGGATGAGATGTAGATATGTGTTAAGTTGTTGAGAATAGCTGGAAAATAGGTGAGAATGGGCAGCAAATAGGTAGTAGAAACTGTTTGCCTTATCCATCCCACTTTCGGAGAGTTGTAGGAAGGGTGAAACAGGTTTCGAAACGGTTTACCAAAACTGTTCCCAAAACCATTTCACTTTCAGAGATTTTTAGGGGAGGCCAAAACGGGTTACGAAATAGTTTACCTAAATCGATTCCAAGACTGTTACATTTACACACGAAGAATGAACAGCCCAGAATGGGTTGGCAAAATTTTTGCACAAATCGTTCCCTAGACCATTCCCTTACAATAAACAGTAATATGGAGGATTTACAAGAGGAAAACATAAGAGATGTATGAATACACAAAATTGAATAGTTATAAAAAAGGGGTATAATTTTCTTTAAAGAATAATGCACCTAAAACACTAAACCAACGAGTACTTATGCATTAACTACCTTGGTAAGTGTTTACAGGTGTACTTACTAAGTATTTATATACTCACGTACATGTGTGTGTTTTTTAACTTGTGTAGAGCGATAGTAGCTTGCGGCAGGACTACATTTTGGTGTTGCTGGCAGAGTGACACTCTTGGCAAGGTGATGGCTCCTAGATTTTTAGGTCTTTGTTTCTTTTGTACATCTATACAAACCTTTGTATAGATATGATTTACAAACATTCAATTTGAATCATTTTCCATAGCTTTCGTGATTTCATATCATGTTTTTTATACGATCGAACAAGGGTCAATGATTTGAAAATAATGCATATCCATTTCCTTTTCCTCCATGGCCACTACTTGATTTTTAAGAAAAATAACAATTTCCAAAAATCTATTTTTTTATAAGAAATTTGTTTTCATGTTTTTAGCGTCACATTTAGAGATATCAGAGAAAAGATTTGATTCCCTACAAACTATGCCAGAAACAATTTTTATTGCATCTTTGTTTGTGAAACTATGAGATTTTGAAAATGGTGATTTCTATAGGATGGAGCCAATCGACAGTGTATCGCACGAGACAGTCGATTCACAAAAGTCTGTGCATTGGTAGGAATATGCCTTAGAGCTCGAGGAGAAGCCTATACATGTTGCTAATCCACCTATTAACCCCGCTTATGCTTATTTCTTTAAAATGATGCAAAGTATGATGAGAGAACAAGGGGGTCAACCAGGAACGAATATAGATCGAAACTTTAGAGAGGTGCGCAAATAAGGGGCAAAGTCCTTTGAGGTTACCATTGACCCGACTGAGGCTGAGCATTGGCTTTGGCATACGAAGCGGATCCTCAACCAAATGAGGTGTATTTTAGAGAAGAAGTTGAGGTACACTACCTCACTTCTAGAGAAAGACGTGTGGGACTGGTGGGAAGCAGTCCCTGAAAGTCAGAACGATCCTCCTACCCTTACTTGTGAGGATTTTTGGAGGGATTTTGGGCACAGGTACACCCCTCCCTTGTATCGAAGTTGAGAGAAGATAGAGTTCATGGAACTCAAACAAAAGGGGATGACTGTGGTGGAGGACGAGGATCAATTTACGAGGCTCTTTCTTTACGCACTGGATGAGGTAGCCACGAACCTACAAAAGAGAGACCGCTTTGATCGAGGGTTGTGATTTGATGTTCTCACCTGAATAGCAATGATGCAACCTACCAGGCTCTTTTGGAGAATACCATTACAACAGAGGAATTATCGGCCGAATAAGGTTGGAGTGAGGAGAAGAAACAAAATATGTTGTATGGACCTAGTTACATCAAAGGGCATAAGGAAACTGATTCTAAGCCCTCATGAGGTAGTACCAAAGGCAGTGGACACATTGTAGGTGACTCCAAAAGTAGAGGAGGACATCCTACTGGATACCTACTGTTAGGGCCAGGGCACCTGTATGTATTTAAGTGGGGATACTCGCCCGATATACTATTATTGTAACAAGACAGGCCACATCACTCGACATTGTTACCAGAAGAGAACAGACAAGAGTATTGGCACCCCTGGACAGAGTAGTGTTGGGAACAATCGAGAGACTATCAAGGTTGGCAGAGGCCGAGGTAAAGGTGGGCAGAGTGTGGATACCACCTCAAAAGGCGAGGGAGCTTCTCAAGCAACAGCTCCGCCCTAGGCTATGACACGTGATGAGGCTGAAGTCAACCCTGATGTTGTTCTTGGTAATATCACTATATTTATACATGTTGCATTGGGAACTACATTTTGTGTGATTAATGTTCTCCAACTAATAGTTAATAGAAGAAGAAAATAAACGTGAGAAAAAGATAGGAAGATTCTTATGATGTCAGAAAGAGATACAGGAATGGAAATTTCTAAAATGGTGAAGGCATTAATAAGAACTGTTAATGAAATGAAGGGATTAAGGGTTTCCCTAATATTAATAATGTATTATAAGGATTTAAGAGCGAGTGCGAAGTTACCTTATGATTGTAACGACAGAACCAAACTAAGAGTAGGAGTGTAAGGGGCCAAGTTATTGCCTAAATAAACTTAAGAAATTGAGATAAATGATTAGCGAGAATGCGAGTATTCTTCTTGGAAGTTTTGGATAGTAATTCAAAGTGAGTGAATGGATAGGATCTTATGCGAACATGCTAGGAGGGAACTTGATTGTTATAAGATTGGTAGAACCTAATGAGGGAGAAAAGCAAAGTAGAAATTCAAAATTTGGAAATAAAGTAATAGTCCCACTGTGAGGAAACAAATAGAATGTATGAACGAGGTAGCAAGTAAATGAATAAAAGACACTTATTGTTGTTAAATTGGGAGACAATGGTAGAAGATACTTGAGGTTTAAATTATATAGTGCGAGCATTTAAGGTTTTCACTCGCTCTCTCGAAGGTAATGCCAGGGTTATCATTTGTTTGAAGAAGTGTTTTTTGGCTTCCTGCGCATTCTTCATGACCAAGGTAGGACATTTCTCTTAAATGTTCTACATTTTCTTCTTTTGCGAGCAATTATTTTTTTGTTTTGCCTACCTTGGATTGGTATTACCTAATGGATGGGATGCATCAAGCACAGAGATGATTATGGAATTTGAAAAAAGAGATGTGTAAGGAAAATAACGATGACTATAAAGTTTTCCTAGAGGATGGAGTGGTGAAGAGGAAAAGGCTAAACTATGTATGATCGCCACTAGCCTATTATTCTCTAAAATATGGGATGGTGAAAGGTAAATCCAAATTTGAAGTTTGAGAGAGAATTAAAGGATTTTAGCATCCTTACGAGATGTCCATAAATTTTTACTATGATAGCATTTAGAGAACTGTGGGTAAAATGTGCGCATTTATGGTAATGAAGGGATTATGTAGATGGAATACGAGTAGTGATAATGAGGGTATTGTTAGCAAAGATAGTGATGTTGAGATTTGTGAGAACAGAGATAGAAATCTGAAGAATAGTAATTGTAGCCTGTAGTTAGATATGAGCAGGTTAGAAGAGGAGGAGGATAGTATACGATTGAGAACGATGGTGGTGATTGATGGGAGGAATTAGGTATGTGACCACTATGAGGCATGTGCCTTAATCCATTATGACTGATGTCATAAGTGTTTAAGGAACTTAAGTTCTAAAATTTTGGGGTCAAAATTTCTTAAGGTAAAGAGCTGTAATGCTCCAAAAAATATAACCTAAATTATGCAAAAATTTTAAAATTAATTATGATGCTCAAATCGCAAAGCTCATTTTTTATTAAATTATAGAATTTTAGAAACCATTTTTTTTGTTTAAAAACAATTCAATAAACAAAAGAGAGATCATAAAGATGAATAAATGCATCCTTTAAACATTTGAGCATTGTTCGATCGTATGAAAAATAGTGTTATAAAAACAATACGGAAGCTATGGAAATCGATTTACCAATCAATGTATGTAAACCATTTTACTATACTAATGTTTTATAGATTTAAAAAGTGTACAAAATCCAAAATAATCTAGCAGCCACGACCTCAGGAATAGTATTGCACCGCTAGTCACCACCCAAAACAAGTCCCACCACACGCTACTGTCTCTCTACACCTTTACACAATTCACACACAAATGTGAGTAAATAAATACTTAGCAAGCTCACTGGGCTCGGTATGCTGCCCGTGCCATTCAGTAAGACAGGCGTGCCGACTCTCTGTTTTGCTCGAAATTCTGCATTCTTCGATTCAACAATTCAGAAACATTCCACATAACTCAAGGCCTAACATTTATGTGTTTTTGAACTCATTTTCAACCACAAATCATAAAAAAAATTCTTCACAATTTTCCTCATTGATCAAATCAACAAATTCCACTTTTCTTTTAAGACAACTTTCAAGTCAAGATTATTATTTCTCTTAGTTTTCATTCCATTCTTGTTGAACACAAGCTAAGTTCATTATTCTCTTTTGTTTAGGTTTCTCTTTTCTACCAATTAGGTTCCTTTCACTAACTCGACTTAACCTCTATAATCAAGGATTAATCAAAACACTTGCACATCACATTCTCACCTTGCCAAGACAAGCACAATACATGCAATCATTCAATCAAGTCACTCAACAATCCATTTTCACATACATTAATTCAATTGCATTTTATTCACTCATAATCATTTTTCCTAAATTAAGAACATTCAAAACATATCCATGATTCAATATGCCATTCATGTATCACAACAAAACATACAATCTCATGTAACTATTAATGAATGCTCAATGCATATGTTGATGCATTCTACACTCAAAATGTCTCAAGATTTCACTCATTATATTTTAAGTTGAAGGATCTCTACTTTGTGAGCACATGCTCCTTCACTACCGATGGTGAGCAAGCGCTCCATTTTTTATCAAATTTTTATTAGGGTCTCCAGTATTGAGCACACGATTCCATTTATCAAGGGATCTCCCTATTGAGCACCTACTCCCATTATTGAGGGATCTCTTCTTATTGAGAAACCACTCCCATTATTTATTCATTTTCTCACCATGAACATGTCACACCATGCTAATGCAAATGTCATCATGTCATTAATGCAACCAGGACAATTTCATAATACATGTTGCATACTTTTCAACAATGGTTCCACCTTAAGCTCAAAATCAATTAAGCATATTTCATACCATAATCACATATAACAATCATTATCATCATTTGCATTTTTGCAAAGCATCATGTTCACAAAGTCAATCAATGAACTCGTACATTACATATATATGGCACCTTACAATCAACAAACACATTCAATCATCCAAAACATAATCCATACATATCACATAAAAATCATATAAAGTGACGTTAAATAATCAATCCATTTTAGGAAGAATTCGACTACCATCTCAACATATGTAACAATAATAAAATATAATTAACCATACAGATGCAAGACATACAATGGTAAGCGTTGTTGGGCACTTACCTCAGAATCTGCAAAGTCGGCACGTATCTCAACTCCTGTCCGTTCTCTAAAATTAGTCTCTTATAACATATAATGATACATTTATGTCAAAAATTCATCCAAATTGCAATCAAACCATCTAACACCCTAATCAGACAAAACCCCCAAATTTTCTCTCTTTAACTTAACCCTAAAAACCCTAATTTTGCTCTAGTTTCCCCTTTCACCTTCTCAAATCACCCACATTACTTCCATTAACTCTATTACAACTAAACACACACTTTTCAACATACATTTCATCTTTTTTCCAAATAATACAATTTTATAATACTCTTATGCCAACATTCCTTAGAAAATGATTCATAATACATAAAGGATTAAGGGTTACCTTTCACACGGATGATTCTGGTAAGAATCCATCGATTTTCTAGCCAACCAGTGTGCTGATTTAATTGTTAGCATAAATTTGCACGGTCCATGCTAGTGTCGTACCAGGGTCATGCTGTCTTAGTTTTCAGTTGTTTTCAAACTGCTTCAACTCGCAGATTTTGAGGTAAGAGCACCAGCCAACACTTACCATGGCTTGTCTTGCATCTGTATAGTTAAGCATATTGGATTGATTTTGCATGTGTTGAAATGTTAGTTGAATGTGTCATAAAGGACTTATTTTGCATATGCCCATTTTGTATGATCTTACTTGAATTGTATGAGTTGCACTTATGGGATCAGTTATGGATTCTTGGATTTTGTCTTGGGATAAAATACAAATGTAAAGTTTTAATTAATTGTGCATAAAATAAATACGATGATACTTGGCTTATGATGATTGCTTGAATGTAATTGTGATGCTAGTGAGAATGTTTATTGAATCGTAGTGATCAATGATTTTATGTTGTCGCATTAAAGTGTGATAGAATTGCAGCATGCTAAAGTGTGAAATTAGAATGCAATGCTTTATGGAATTACTCGAAAGAGAATGTGTGTTTGCAATTATGTGTAAATTGTTTACATGGAAATGTGGCCTTATGGCATGTGATGGTGATGAATGAAATCTCATAAAATGCATGTATGTGTGTTTGATGGTAATGCGTGTGGCATATGATTATGCTTGATGGCATGGTATCGTGTATGATGAGTATTTCATTGATTGAATTGGTGATGGATGTCATGATTGGCATTTGCATGAGCATTGTGTATGTTCATGATTTATGGATTGAAAAGGGGGGGTTAGCCCAATGAAATGGAAAGGAAGGAGCGAAAGCTCTATTCCTATGATTGGAAAGGGGGATTAGTATAATGAAATAAAAAAGGGCGAGAGCCCACATTGCTTAAAAAGAAAAGGGGGATTAGCCCAGCAAAAATCAATGAGTGAGAGCTCTCTCATTGGGAAATGAGGGGAATTAGCCCTACAGAAAGAGAGAGATATCTTGGATGAAAAAGGGCAAGAACTCTCTAGGATGAAAATGATGAGAGACCCTAGGGCATATATTGTGTGAAAAACCATTAGCATTTCATTCGCATTCATTGTGATTAAATGGAATTGTGTGCATGAAAATGAATGTCATGTGGTGATTAAAGGAATGTTATTAACATGTCCTATGTTTATTGATAAATATATGCTTACGGATTGATATGCGTGGAATTAAAATGATGAGGGTATATAATTCGCGATGAGATTGTTGATGTATTGTGTGGTGTGTTTATACTGGTTGATTATTCTAAGTAAGAAAAATGGTGTTCTAGGTGTTTTAGTGGGCTAACGAGTATTGGAAGAAGTTTATGAAAGAATTGACGTGCTAAAAATGAAAGAGGTTAACAATCTTGATTGAACTAAAAAAAGTGTTGTGGTTTTGACTGTGGAATGTGGTTTGTAAGTAACGTAAACTTGGGTTGAGTTGTGAATGAAACAGTAAACATGTTGTATTATGATAGTCATGATTAGTTTTGAATGTTTATGAGTCTGTGTTATGATTTTAAATTTTGAGTGTGTTGGATGAGACGTAGATATGTGTTAAGTTACTGCGAATAGTTGGAAAATAGGTGAGAATGAACTGCAAACAGGTAGTAAAAACTGTTTGCCCTGTTCGCTCCACTTCCAAAGAGTTATAAGAAGGGCGAAATAGTTCTAAAATGGTTTACCCAAACCATTCGCAAAATCGTTTCACTTCCAGATATTTTTAGGGGTAAGCAGGGCGAAACTGGTTAGCAAATAGTTTGCACAAACCTTTCCCCAGACAGTTCCCGTACAATAAACAGTAATAATGGAGGATTTGCAACAGGAAAACATAAGAGATGTATGAATATAAAAAACTGAATAGTTATGAACAAAAGGGAGATAATTCTCTTTACAGAATAACGCACCTAAAACAATCAACCAACGAGTACTTATGTATTAACTACTTGGTAAGTGTTTTCAGGTGTACTTATTGAGTATTTATGTACTCACGTGAATGTATGTGTTTATGTAACTTGTGTAGAGTGACAGTAGCTTGCGGGAGGGACTAAATTTTGGTGGTGCTGGCAGTGCAATACTCTTGGCAAGGTAGTGGCTCCTATCTTTTTAGGACTTTATTTCTTTTGTACATCTATACAAACCTTAGTATAGATATGATTTACAAACATTCAATGTGAATCGTTTTCCATAGCTTCCGCGATTTCATAGCATGTTTTGTATACGACCGAACAAGGTAAAGTACGTTAATATACTTTGGTAATGTAGGTTATTCATAAAGAAACCAGAAATTCTAGGAGGATGATTAACGTATGTTGAAGAACAGGTAAAGTACGTTATAGGGATTAGCGTACGTTAGTCTGAATTTTAACATACGTTAGTGGCAGCCAAAATTTTCTGTTTCTTAATCGAATAGAATGAGCAACCAAATGGTTTAAGTAATGTATGTTACCAAGAATGTAAATATACCCTAACAGGTTTGACATAGTAATAATTACTTGGTGCTTTGAACCCCAACAGCTAGTTAATGTGTCTAACGACCATAAACATGAGTTTAAGTATAAATGGGTCAATTAGCTGCTGCAAACCACTTTACAACTCTAGTAACACATAAAGTTATACTGTGAACAAGATTTTCATCATTTGGCAAGCACTTGAGCTAGAATCAAATAACATTTGAAGCTTGCAAGTGACTAGAAGTACTTGTAATTAGCAATTTGTTGAGGTTACAATTGCTAGGATCTTGTTGAGTTGACTTGTAGATTGATTTTTAGAGAATTTTCTAGAGTTCTCACTTGTCTTAAAGTGAAGGTTATAGTTGAGTTCTCACTTACCTTGAAAGTGATTTGTAAAAGAAGGAATATAGTGGAAGTTTGAAAATCCTTAGTAGAGGTACTAAAGTAGTGGAGTAGGCAAGGTTGTGCTAAACCACTCTAAATTTGTGTGTTCTCTCTTATTCCCTACTTACTTTGTTTTAAGATTTTGTGTTAATTCCAAAAGAAACAAGAAAATAGAACGGTTCAAGATTCAACCCCCTTCTCTTGAATCCTACATTGACATACACCTAACGTGGTCATAAAAGGTTGACAAGTATGGGTTTAGATATGATATTGATTTCAATTAGAAGCATGATTAAAGTGAAGGGATTGACCCTTTCTTAATGAGAGAAGATATCACTGACTGCTTGATAGGCAAGATTAAGAAGAGTGCAGTCGCACCCAAATGGAATGATTAGATCATTCATTTAAATTTTATCAATCTTGGCATAAAGATCAAGAAAGTAATTTAGTAAGTAATAGTGATGTTAAAGACATGTCTTATGCAAAATCATGATATCAAAGGTCAAGAGAGGATTTGAGTTGTTGTAGGAATGTTGGCACCACTTGTTAGCTATATAATTTTAGGTAATCATAATGTCTTACTGGAGACTGCTAATGATTTATGCATTAATTAATTCATTACTATTATTAAATAGTCCCACAAGATTGTATGCAGACAAACAAATATAAAAGGGTACAATCAAAAATTCACAAATAGGCTTATTTTGGTCATTAGGCCAATTAAGGCAATTGGGCCAATTTTGACAATTGGGTCCAAAATGGTTTAGCACATTTAATTGCAATACATTGTTTATTTGAAGGTGAGTTTAAGACAATTAATTATCCTTTAGGACAAGAGTGGATATTGTTGTCTTAAATAAATTGAAAGAGAATATATAGTTATGTGGATAATTATCCTATTTTGGAGATATAAAGCAGAGATAATGTGAGGTATTTGAATTCAAATTGAAATCAAACTCCACCCCTTTTGGCCAGTCATGATACCATGGTTTTAGGCATGGAAAAAGTGATTTATATGTCAATTTTATCACTTACAGATATACAAGTTCACAAAAAGAGAGAACAAAAGAGAGAGAAAAGCCCTGAAAACTCTTCTTCTTCCTCTTTTTCTTTCCATTGTCGTGACCTACACACCAAAATACCAACTACCACTTTTATTCATTTTTTGAATAAAAGAAACATAATTTAATAGGCTGATTATATGTGCTTAGACTTTTGGTGATAAAAGTTTTGAAAGATCAAAAATTTTCTCAAGCAAGTGTCTTTCTGATTGATTAACATGCTAGTACATTGTGATCTATTTATTCTGTGTGTAGGATTGTAGACGAATCACATTGAAGTCTTGATGTGTGAAGAAGGTAGCCTTGAATTTGTTAGGGGCATTAGTTACTCCATTTTTTAGGAAAGAAATTTGGCTAAATAAGACTAGGTATGAAAAACACTTCTTTTTCATTAAAGCTTTAATTTTTACAATAAAGTTTTGATTTTATGCCATTATATGTTGCTATGTTTGAAAAGGTGTGATCTTAGAATACTTCTATGTGTTTTTTGATTGATATTTCGACTGCCATAACTACTTAGACAAGTAAAAACCCAACAAAACATAGAACATATGTTGTGAATTTAAAGGATAATAAATGAACATGTGAAAAATTTCAAAGTGTTGAATTTTCTTATGAGCATGTGATGGTAGTAACTTATTCTAAAGCACAAGTCTATATCCATATTGTTCATAAAACTACACAAATAAGGCTCTAAAAGCAACTTGTGAAACAGTGGTTCAACCAGTTTTAATTGAATAATAAATTCAAGTTCCAAAAGATATTATGGAAGAAATTGTGCGTGTAAACACAAAAAAACATTTGCTAGGCAGAACAAGGAAACGAAAGGAATTAGCGTACTGCGAAAGGGATTTATTTGAACCACAATGATGTTGAAGACGTTCATTAACTAGCTAGGCATAATAAAAGAATGAGTGAAAATATTCCATCGAGAGATATATAATACTTACTCATGTATTGTGGATTGCTTATGGATTTTTCTTATAAGTTATTAAATTTTATTAATTTTTTTTATATAATTCTAATATTAGTCATGGATTCTCAGTGGTTTGCTTACGGATAATTCTAAATGTAATATTGTTGTTGCTTGTTTTTAGGTTGCATTTTACACATTCTTTTTTATTCCATGTCATTCTTTTTGGTTTTATTTTTTCTTCAATGATGATATTGCATATGCTACTTTGATTTAACTGTATATTTCGTAGAAACTTACTATTACAAATGATGAGCCAAAATTGATTTTTAAATAATTAGTTCAATTTTCTTGTTAAATAGTATAATCCATGAATCAGTTATGACTTTAATCATGTTTTAAATTGGTATTTTGTTGGTATTAATATTTTTATTTGTTTGAATGTAATAACATTGGAAAAAATATTAACATTGCAATATTATTTTTTTATATGTTTATTATTAAAATAAGGGTAATTTTGTATATTGAGTTTTTAAATGACTGTATGGCCTTCCATTAGTTACACTCTTTTTTTTTCTCTCAAACAAATGTAAGATTTATATGTACTCTTCCTCTCTCTTTTCATTACTTTTCATCTTTTAATTTCCCTTACCCTTCTATTAATAATCCTCCTCTACACTATTTGGCTCATTTATGTGCCCTTTAGACTTATTGATTATTTAATTTAATCTTATGTGCTAATTTTTATTGGGTCAATTAAAGCATTATTTATTAGTACTTTTATCATGCTGATGGATCATGGTATAAGCTCATAAAGAGACCCTAAATAAATACTCTCTCTACCTATAAAAGTATTCAGTTAAGTCTCCATCAAAGTGAAATGAATGTAAGAACTAAAGGTATGGAGAGAAATTGAATTTAGTTTCACTCTCGTTTGTGGTCAATAATCGATTCTAGTCATGGTGACAAGTTTGCTTTCACTTATGATTTATTAATGTGAAGATTATATTTGTATTAAATCTGTGGGCATAATATTGATTGTTAATCTTAAGTTTATATGTGGCATCAGAGCTACGGATTAATACTTGGTAGAATTTTTCTGAAAAGATTTATTAATGTGTTGAATTATTGAATATGTTTGATTCTAAATTGTTCTCAATTTGAGATGGATCATGATAGTGCTTTGAGAAAAAATCGATTTATCATTAAATGATATTATAGATTTATAGAAACAATCCAATTATTGGAAGGAAGCTATATGTGGTTTAATTTTGGCGAATGTTCATAAGTTAATATTGAGAAAAGGGAAAGAGAGAATTTCAAGAACCCTAAATCGATACAACAAAGGCCACTTACCCTCACCCATCGCCCTTTTGCAGCAAAACACCAAGATCGCCTCTTTTCCCTTCTCAATTGATTGAGGCACAATTACAAAACCCTAAACTCAATCCCAAACCTATCTCCTCAGCCGTCGACCACCAACCCTTATGAAAGCCACAAACCCCCAAGAATCTCCACGCCGCCGCCGATTCATTCTCCCTGCCGCCACCATACTCCTCACCCATCATAACCTTATAACCCTAAAACAAAAACCCACCTATCCTTCTGCTACGCAACATCAAAGAATCTTCATTAAAGGAGCGTTTGGTGACAGAAATTAAGAAACCGATGAGGATAAAGAGAGGCTGCGACGTGAGAAAAGGTGAAGCGACGACGGCGTGAAGCGTATTGAAGGCATCGGGCGACAAGGGTTTTGGTTGGTGAGATGATTGTTGTCGGTTGTGGGATCGAAAACGACGCCGAAAAGTTCGACGGCAGAGAAAACAGTGTGAATGAGTCCAATGAACGTGGGGCTAAAGGCATTTTGTTGTGTTTGTTATGAGGAGTTGATTGATGCCAGAGTTGAGGTTGGTGGTGGCGATGGCGTGGCAAAGTCGCCGCCATAGTGTGGACGGAGCCGCCACCACAGTAATATGTTCAGGGCAGCCTCATTTTTTTTTTGGTTAATAAAAAAATTACCATTTAGTCCCTGAATGTTAAAAAACCTCACCTTAAGTCATTCTATCTTAATTCATAACAAATTTAATCCACATTATAGATTAAAGAATGATAATGTGATTTAAGTGGATTATATATTTTAGTATTCATACTAAAACAATTTGTTAGTAGCTAAAGTGGCCAAATTAAAAAATTTTATGCATAGTAAATTTATTTAATTTTAAATAAATTATAATTGTAATTTAAATGTATTGTTTATTTTAATATTTATACTAAGGTAATTTGTTAGTAACTAAAGTGGTCAAATTAGAAAATTTTATAAATATTGAATTTATTTAATTTCAGTTACCTATAATTATGTGATGTTAATGAAATGTTGATAATTTATTATAATGGGTAAATTGAATTTTTTTATGTTTGTAGAATATTAAGACAACTCAAAGGTTGATTGTCTATTTTATATGTATAAATATAATTTTGGTTAATTAGTATGCTTATTTAGATGTGTTTAGTATATCTTGAGATTGTAGGATGGGACATTAATGTCAGAGTTAGTGACCATTAAGTTTGATTGTACTCGCCCTATGCACGATTATGTGACTGAAATGATCAACACTGCAACAAAGCTAAAGTCCATGAAAGTGGAAGTAGGATGAATGGACTGTGAATTAGTTGCAAAGTATGCTTATTCAAAAGGAAACAAGACTTAAGAAATAAGGTAACAATTCTATAAACTTTGTAGGATATAATAAAGTTAGGATGAAACCCTACAAATTTAAAGCTAAGAGCGTGCCAAAACTACTTAATGTTAATGGAAGCATCTTATTTAATCCAGAAAAAGGAACTTAAAGGTGTGAAATGTCATTTCTATAGAAAGTTTGGACACTTTCAGCGTATTGTCCAAAGTGAAAGGCATGATTAGAAAGGAAGGGTAAGCCTAGTGCTTTAGTATATATATTTCAAATCAAATTTAGCGGAAGTTTCTTATGATGTTTGGTGGATTGATTCTGGATGTACCATTCATGTTACTAGTCTGATGCAAGGATCTTTTACGACCCAAACCGTAAAGCCCATTGAAAAGCTCGTGTTTATAGGAAACTGAGTCAAAGCTCTATTTGAAACTTGATAACTTTTTATCTGAATCCTTGTTGACCTTGCATCATAGTATTGGTAGTAAATGTAGTTTAGAAAATAGAAGTTCTACTTATTTGTGGCATAAACAAATGGGTCATATATCCAAAGAAAGAATGACAAAATTAGTAAAGAATGAAATACTACTGAAATTGGAGTTTACTGATCTTGGTATTTGTGTGGATTGCATTATAGAAAATCAAATCAAACACACAAATAAGAAAGTCGCTACAAGTAGCACACACCTCCTATAAATAGTACACACCAATATATGTGACCCTTATATGTTATACTCAATTATGTGACTTTTTTTGGTTATATGGGGGGGTCATTTGCAGACCAATATACAAAGAGTCAGTAACTACTCTTGGAAATGAAACTCCTCTAATATCTTCCCAGAGTACTTCCAGACATTCTTTGGGAGGGTGAGAGTAAATATAAAGGCCCTGAGCCTAGTGGAACCTTGTGTTTGCTAACTTGTCTGCCACTCTGTTTCCTTCTTGATAGGTGTGTTCCATCTACATTATCCAGTCCTGTGTCATTAATTTTGGGCAGCTAATGATAATAGGAATGAGAGGATGACACTTATGTACTTCCATTTAAGAAGTTGTAGAGTCGTCCTTGAATCCATGGCTACTACCACTCTCCTAACTCCAATATCCCAAGCTATTGTCAGCCCATAATACACTCCCAATATCTTTGTTTCCACTGTTGACGCAATTCCCAACTTGGCTATGAAACCAACTACCACTCCCCATTTAAGTTCTGGATCAAACCCCCATATGATGCATATTTGGTCACTCCTTCAGAAGCCCCATCCGTGTTTAGTTTAGCCTAATATTTGGGGGGGGGGGGGTGGAACCCTAACAAATCAAGGTTTCTTTCTTGGCTGATTTAAAGTGCTCATTTGTTTTGTGTGCCTCAGCTAGTTCTCGTACCTGTCTATTTTCTAGTTGGATGTATTGGAGTTTCCTCTCCTGTTGCACATAAAGGGCACTCTCATTCAATTGGAACTCCTCTCCATTGTAGAAGTAATTTTGTAAGGATCCAATTCTGAACTAATGGCCATCCAAAAACCTTATGCCTTTCCGTAATTTTTACCTTCAAAGGTTCTTCCACCTTTGCTCTAAGCTTTCTATACTAGCTTCTGCTTGACTGAATTGTGCCCAATAGGCTGATCTGACCGTAAATTCCCCTCTTGGACCCCTCTCCTAAATGGTACGATCATTCTTATGATACATAGGTTACACCATATGAGCTGCCATGCGCAATAACAAGCCAGCTAAAATCTTCTGTTGGAAGGCATTCCACTTCCATTTGTTATCCTCCCAGTAGTCCACAACCCTCTTCGATAATTCTTCAATGCTAAGCTATGTCGTGGCTTTGTCCTTGAGGCATTCATTGTCTAACCACTTATCCTTCCAAACACAATATGTTGTTCCCATTTATGACCACCTTCCTAATCCACTACTGTATAATGGGCATTTGTTGCGCAATACCTTTCCAGACGTGAGAATTAGAAGACTTGATGATCCATTCTTCCCCCAAAGTAAATCTGCGCATATAGTTAGCTTTAAGGACTTCAATGCTAAGATTCCTTTCATCCTTCACAATGTGTCAAGTTTGTTTGGACAAAAGTGCTCTATTATATTGTTTCATCTATCAAATGCCAAGCCCTCCTTTTGACTTAGGTTTGCATACATTCTGCCAATGAACCTTATGATTTTTCCTTTTCTCCTTCGTTGACCCCTACAAAGAGCTTTCACTACATTTATCTATCTAATTGCATATGCCTTTAGGTAATAAATTCATTTGCATTACATATGTCGAAATGGTAGATATAACAGCTTTAACCAATGTAGCCCTCTTTGCTAAGGACAAACATTTTGATTTCCAAACCAAAAATTGTTGATGAACCCTGCCCACGACTACTTTGTATGTATTTTCAGACATTCGGTTATGAATGCACACCAAGGTACTTTCTTAAGTCAACAGTTAAAAGAATCTCAATAATGAAAATTAACACTTATCCTAGTGAGTTACTGACATTTTTGGAAGTGTAGAGCTGAGACTTTGCATAGTTTACTTTTTGTCCAAATTCTGAGCAAAACTGTTGGACCAATGGTGGTTAACAATATAAATCCGCCCTAAGTTTTGATATAACTAAAAACTTTGTGAATTTGATAAATATAGTATGTAGGTTGGAGACTGGAAATTGAGTACTTGAAGGTTGGTGACAAAGGCTAAGTAAGAAAAGGCTTGAGTGGAATCGAAAGCAGTCAAGTAAGAAGTTTTTATGTGGTACCAGTCGACCTGTGTGGAGACTAGTCGACTGGTGTGCAGGAAATTTAACAAGGAGATTAGCAATCGCTAGTTTGGGGACCACAGCCCAAACCAGTCGACCGGTTCTTACCAATGTCGCCAAACTGGGGAACAAATCTTCAGGGTGACATTACAGATTAGGATTCACTTTTTGGGAGATTTAAAATTTGAATTCAGCAGCAAGTAAATTGACTTATGTATTTTTAAGTCGACTAATGTGTACTGCAGGGCATATCAGTCGATTGCAAATGAGACCAGTCAACTGTAGGTCGTTGTTTGGGAATTTTAGAAGCTACTTGAATGCAAAGCACTCAACTAGAATTTAAATTAGTCGACTGAAAGTTTCAAAATACTCGAGTGCAG
>CANYCX011187514.1:0-10177 GCA_948193385.1 Breynia disticha f. nivosa
TTGCTTGACATTATGAAACTGTTTATTCTTTTGGAAAGATTATAGATAATATACAAAATATACATGTGTATTTGCATGTTAATTGCTTAGGGACGTTGTCCATTTCGGTAAGTGCTACTTATTGAGTTTCACAACTCACCGCATTTTATGCCTGCCGTGTGGGCAGGGATTCGAGGAAGTACAACAAAGGTGGGTAGATCTTGTGCTCATGCTGACTGGTACTTAAAGAACCAAAGAACCATGTTAAATTTTAAAAATGATATTTCAATAACAATTGATCTTCTTAGTTCGGGTACCATTCCAGAAATGAGTGTATGTAAAAGCGAATTGTAGTCGAATTAGGGGGTCACATTCTTTGTCTTTCTATTCCTTCCCATAGAATTTCTTTCTTCTTACAGCTTTATGATCAAAGATGATGAAGTTTGATCTGTGAAGTTTTTTGATAGTTTTTTAGAAGTTTACAAGGGTTTGGGGGAGTTGTATACTGCTGGTTTAAGTTTATTTGATGAAATGACAACTCCTGCTTAAAATTCTACAATTTATATAATTTTTACAATGCAACACAGTCATGTCTTAGGACAACACAACCTGTGTTGGCCACATGGATACCATAGAAAGTGTCATTCCCATCGTTTAATTCCTCTATCCAAACAAAGTTTCAACACATCCACCGTGGTAGTTTCCATGCCCAACGTGTTGTTTATACATGGTGTCTTTTTTCACTTATATCATGTTTCTTTTTTTTGTCTTTTTTAATAATGTTTCATTTGATCATAATTTATATCCATGATACTTATTCCATATTAATGGTGTATGTTAGTTTTTTATTTGGTTTACTTTTGGTTTTTGTGTATATTTTATCAATTTTAAGCTAATAACATAGGTTTGTGATATTTATTCTATTTTTATTTTATCTTTCTGAATGATGATTGATAGAATTCCTTAAATATAAATTTTAATGCCTAAACTAAAATATTTAAGGCATACCTGTAGGACCTTGAAGCAAGATATTTCATTATAATAATCCCTAGTCAGTCATTTCTATTAGAATAATGAGTTAGTTAAGACTAGCATACTCTTTCTAACTTAGTGGGTTCAATCCTACAGAACATAAGGACATTTAGTCTTAGCCATAAATAATGGATACATGTGTAGGGTATGGTATTTAGATTAGATCAATGAGAATGCTACATGGTTATTAGTCATCAGTAGTTCTCATATGTAAGTCTTATATCTGAGTACTTAGACCTAAAATTCTATAAAACTCTAGATTGGCTAGTCTATACTTTGACATACATATATAGGTAAGATTAGGTATGCACTGGTTTATATTGGGGGAGCATGAGAGAAGTGAAGGGCTTAACCACATTCAAAGAGAGAAAAATGTCACCAAACACTTGATCAGTGAATTGAAAAGTGTAAGGCCATTACTAGATGAAATAATTGTTTCATTGTATATGTGGGAGTTTAGTGTCTCTGGAATAATAAGAAAGAAATTAGAATAAAATATAAAGTTTGTAAACCATTTCTATATGGCTAACTAAAAAAAAACAATATGACCTCTTTGTCTTAGAGTGGTTATCCCAACTATTAAAAACTCTTCATCTAATGGAAGAGATAGAGATATCATAGATAGAGTCCCATATGTTTATAGGATATATCAGGAAATCCATACTATGTAACACCCTAAACTAATTATTGTATTAATCATGTAATAATCATTTATCTATACTTTAAAGTCTAAATATTTTAAAATCTATTTCGTGTATTTACTTATACTCATTTATCTTTTATTTGTTAAGTAATCGTAAATTATTTTATACCATTTTCAATATCACACAGCCTCGAACACGATCTATATCAGTGCAGCACAACCTATAACATGACCCATGTTAACCTAGCACATTTCTAGTGTTCATTATGCTCGGTCTTTGTATACTTGCTGCACACTACCCGTGTTATACTACGCGATCGTTATGGATAAGTTGATTGTGAAAATAATACTGTAAAATGATACCACAAATCAATAAAAAAGTTGTGTTGAGTACTCAATCAATTCTAATTATTATAGTTTTCATAATAAACATGTCCTTGAGGGGCATTAGAAACATTAACCATAAATCAACCATCTATCTACTATGTATTTGTATTACATATAACTTTTTTTTTCTTTCTCATTTCAATCCTCAAACATGTTTATCATATAAAATCATATTCGATATTAGCAAATCATCAATCATAAATCATTTAAATGATAAATATACAAGATGCAAATGATCCTATTTAATACACTTTCTAAGGTAAGAGAGTAGGTCCAGAGCACATCTGTCCAACTACTACTTCTATCTATCTTCATTTACTTGAAAAGTAAAAAACATAATACACATTATATGAGTTGAAAGCTTAGTGAGTAATCAATATATTTAATTTGTTCAATTTCATAACTGATTCTAACTATTTGAATATCATTTAATGGAATTCCTTAACATATTCTATAAAAAACATTCATTCATTCTATTACATTGTATGCACAACTATACATTTATATACTTTCACATATAGTTACTTATTTTCATGCATACTGATTTTTGTTCATTTGCATTCTCGTATACATGTGAGTATTTTTGTATTCTTTTCTTATTTTATTTGTATTTATCTACACATCTCTAGAATCATATCCTATTTCTGCTCATCTCCTTTTTCTTGTCTTATTTCCGCTCATCTTCTTGTTCTTTTTTGCTCATCTCCCTATATCAACTCATCTCCCTATATCAGCCCATCTCCTTATTTAATAACGGCCATTTCTATGGATCTCCATATCAATCACCGCCACATCATCACCAATAATCACCACGATTACTATTCATGCAACTTTGTGAAAAAATATGCATACATATATTGAAGTCATGAAGGATCATATACTTTTTTTTCATAACATTTATTTCGTATTTCATTTGGACATTTGCTTTTGATTCATTATTGCTGATTTAATTAATTATATATATATATATATATATATATGTATATGTATATATATTCGCTTTTATTCTTCTTATACACATACATTCACCATTTCATACATTTCAATCATCCATATGCATATGTTTCTGTTTTACTGCACAAATAAATTTATCTTTTGTCTGATTAGCATGTATGCATAATTCAATTCAAACACAATATATCAATCATCATACACAACAATTTGACTATCAGCATCGTGGCATACATGCAACCCCTATATGCAACATCAATAAACTCACACTCTAGCAATTCTAACAATTCATATATTCCAATATCAATTATCTATTCACAAACAATCAATGATGCATATTTATTAATTATCTTTCTTTTAGGTGTCACACATATATTGTACATATATTGTACATAAAAGTGAGTATGGATTACTCACCTGTATATTCGTAATTATCCAGTGTTCCTCTCAGACTTGATCCTGGTGCCATTGTCTAAATAATTGTCCTATATATATAAAAACAATAATCCTATCACTCATTATTTTTCTAAATACCACTGTATATCACGTTTATATACAATAAAGACTAATCTTTCTCTTATTTGATTTGTCATTTAATTTCTAATAAATCCTAGCTAACAAATCTTTATAAAACTTCAGAACTTCACGTATAAAACTTAAGAATTCAGTTGTTGTTATTACCTCTATTTGTCGATGGTTGTTTATACAGTGTTTCCAAATAGTTTTTGTCTTATCTATCTCTATCTCATAATCTCTTCCTCACTCACTACCTATCTTTTCTTTCATTTTTTTATGATTGAAATTACCATTTTATACAACTTTAGTTGGTTAACATGGCTGTGTCAAAGACATCAGGACCTATGTTGAACGTAAAAATGCCACTAGGTACTTTTATTTTTAAAATTTATGCATGTTCTACAGTGCAACATGGCCATGTAGATTTCAACATGGCTTGTGTTGATTAACACACACTGTCAACATAGCCCGTGTTGATCAACACACCCTGTCAACATAACCCTGTTGATCAACACACCCCTTGTGTTCATTAACACACCCTATGCACTTGATTATACTTAACATATTTTCCATTTTTAACATTGTTATGTTGTTATTTATCATTTTTACTTCAATTTCATATCGTTATACTAGTGTATTCATATAAATTACAACATATGATTGATAAAAATTAAGTGGTGTGTTAATTATCTCTTCAGCATGTTTTCTGTGTTTAGCCATCTTATTATACTATCTATCATTCTTATCTTGATTTTGTATGATTATATCTATGTCCGTATAACTTATGTAATATAAACAATGTGATATAGAGATATGGATATTACTCATGCACTTAATTTCTGAATCTATTTTATTAATTATAAGCTATTACGATAGACATGTGATAAACTTTGTACTTAAAATGGATATTACTCATGCACTTAGAAAGATGTAAAAAATTTGTTAATAGTGTATAAAAGTGTAAAGAAGGGTCGACCATATAGATATATGGAAACTTCTTATCTACTTGAGATATGGATGATGATCATAAAAGGAGAAATACATTAAAACTATTAAGAATAAGTCTAAACAAAATAGTTAGTTCAAATTCCACACAAACCAAGTTAATTATACCATGGGAGGCTATAAATGTCATTTAATTAAATAAAATCACCACTGAGTTAGGAACTTTCCTAAGTTTCTTAGACATAGTAAAGTTTTTATTTGATAGGAATGGAATCAATGCACATGCTAGCTATTATAGTCATATTAGATACACACATAGAAATATTATATGATTATAGAGATAATCATGAGAGGTGATATCTATTGAATAAACAAAGAGCCAAGTAGAGACAATGCAACCAATTGTTAACTAAGAAGTTAACTAAGTTAAAATGTGTTAAGGTAGTTTTTTAGGACAATATTTTATTTAACTTATGGTTAGTGGAAGATTCTTAGTGTGAGTCCTAAGTCCAATACAATTTCCTCATATAAACTTTCTTATCATTATATATGAATGATAAATATAAGGAAGATACATTCTTTCTTTCTTAATCCTTATGCATAAAGGATAAAATGATCCAAAATGTTAGTTCTGTTCAATTATTAGTGTAAGGCACTAGATAGTGAAACATGTGAATTATAATGAACTAGAACTAGTATGTTGATATGTGAGATGATTGTGTTTCACCAATCATAGAGCATACATAACATAGATACATTATAGAGAAGATGAATTAAATTGATCTACTCAAATAAAAATGTTGCCTGGTTATTAAAGTCATTAGCATTTTGATAAGTGGTGCTTGGATTAGAATCCTAAAACTGGAAGTCTTTATGAGTTTTAGGTGAATTATAGTATACATTAACATATGTTTAACATTGTTTGTGAGTAGGTTATAAATATGAATATGTTTGGGTGTAGTACATTCCATACTAAAGTGGCCATAAAGAAGTGGAAGGATTGCCACTCTCAAAAGAGAAATGATATCACCAGTCATTTGATATCTGATCTGAGTAGTGTTTGGCAAAAAACTAATTTGTTTGATAGTCTAAATTAATAGTCTATTTATGTCAGTTTAACAAATGAGATGAAGGAAGTGATAATGCTAAATAAGGATGATTTAGGCTATGCCTTATACTATCATGATATCAAAATTTAAGAATCATTCTCAAGAAAAGAGAAGAAACTTAAAGCATTGAATTGATCTTTGTGTAATGCACCTTTGATGGCTACAACATCCTAAGGGACATGAAATGTCTGCGCAAAGTGAAAGAGTAGCTCTAATGACATGACATGTCTCATGCTTGCCACAATGGTGCATAAATAATAAAAGCAATTCATTAACAAGGATGCATATGAGATCTATGTTGGTTTTAAAGAGATGTTTCAAACATAGTCTATCATAAGAAGTTTGTTACAACAAAAGCATTGATTAGTTATAAGAAAACTCATAGTAGTGTTGTGGGAATTCATATTCTTAAGATAAAAAGAAAACTTTGATTCATTTGAGAAAATTGAGGTATACTTCAGGAAAGACCTCACAACTGCTTTAATATCCCTCACTAATAGTTTTGATCCTTTTGTGATGAACTATTACATGTACGAGATGATTAATTCATTCACCGACATGCATAAAATTCAAAAAATGGCTAAAGAGAAAATTCTTAAGAAAAACCATATGTTGTCGATGCAAAATAATGCAATCTTAATGGTTGGTATAGGCAAAGGTAATAGGAAAGCTAAGAAACCCAAGGCTAAGTCTAAAGGGAGCAAGACTGAGTCTTTGATATAAAAAGAGGAAGAGAATTTGAAGCTCAAGACCAATGATGGGAAGTAAAGTGTGTGATGGCATTAGAATAAGGTAGGGCATTAGAAAAGGATTTCACTACCTACTTGGAAGAGATCGAGAACGATGGAGATTTGACCTCATATTCATGCATCTTCATCATAGAAGTTAATCTCTTTATTTTTTTTTTCAATTGTGAAGGGAGTAAGAAATAGAATATGCTAACTAGAGGTGAAGATGACCTTAAAGTTGAAAATGGAGGTTTTGTGGATGCCTTGGAGATTAGGGTCTATGAGTTGACTTTACATAGTGGATTATTTATAAAACATTCATTACATTTCATTATTTCATTTTTTGACCAAATTTGAACATGTTGTAATGTAAAAATTATTTCTCCTAAAATAAAAATCAAACTCTCTTGAGGTTAATTTTCATTATTTTACAACAAATCCAAACTATAGACATAAAAAATTCAATTGATTTTTAAGCTTTGGAGCTATTTTCAAAAATTATGAACTTTTGATGCAAAAACACAATCCATAAAAGTTTAGTTACTTACTTGGATTCGGATAGGTTTTCAGATGAATTTCATATCAATTTTGATTAAGCACTCTTGGATTCTTGTTTAGGATGAAAGTGATGAAATTTCAAGAGGTATAGGTTTTGTTTCATTTGTTTTTTTCAGTTTTGTAATAAAAGGGAAATCAGGTTTGGTCTTTATATATTCATTTTGTAGTTTTCCATCTTTTAAGCTTTTATTTCACTTTAGTTCTTGCCCTTTTAATTGAAAAATTCTCACCCTCATTGCTTTATATTATGTAATTTTTCAAATGCATTTGAATGCCACACAAATGCAAACAATAATTCATATGCTTATGAATGCAATTCCATCGATTGCCCTAGGAGCATAAGATGACCTAGTTTACAAGTTTTGTTGTATTATCTTGCAAGTCTTGATTGATTTAATGTAAAATAATTTATTGAAGATCATGAATTTAATTTAAATGATTATAATTAAATTTGGACTTTGTTAGGGTTATTAATTCAGCCATGAATATTTTGATTATGGTGATTTATTCATTGGTAGGCCTTAATAGTTAGTCGATTAAATTTTTTATGCCTAGAATTGATTATTGCATGTTTTAATTAAACCAAGTTGTGTTTTGTTTGGTTAAAAATAGTAAAAGCATTCTAGGTTAGATCTTAAACATATGATAAAATGTTGTTTATGGTGTGCATTCATTTAGTTGATGATACATAATATCATTTTAGTCATTGTGGCATGTTTTAGTGCAAGTTTGTGCATTAGATTGATGTGATTTTCAAAGTTGATTCTTGGTTGATATCTAATTGTGATTTCACAAGTTTCTTGATATATTTAGCATGTATTATTTGTTTAATTCATGTTATTACATATTTTATGCAATTTTAATGTTTATGCTATTTTTATGACATATTATTTAAATTGGTTAGTCTTCAAAAACTCTAGAACAAAAATTATGTGTTAGGGTTTTTAGGAGATCATTTAATGAGCCTTTTTAGCCTTTGTTCAAGCCTATCATGGGGCTTAATCCTAGTTATCCCACAAACACAATTTCCTTAATGGGCTTTGCTTTTAATAATAAACCCAAACTTTGTTTGATCTAGAATGGTACTATTTTCTTTTATGCTTGATTAAATGTGATGAATAGATTTGCATGGTGCATTCATGGGCCTTAGGTTTTGTGACTTTTAAATGGGACCTTCGTGCTTTTTAAGGATCATTCTAATTTTTATTTTAAGTTCTTAGAGTAGAATAAGAATGAAGATTTTAAGCCAAAGAAGCATAAAGCTCACCAGGGTTGGAGCCCACAAGCTTGAAGATTGACTAGGTTATAAGTATAGATCTTAGTGGTACGTTTTTGGGCCCACGACTATCACATTTAATTTTATGCACGTTATATTTATACTATATGTCGATAAATGACGAAGCATTTTCCATGTAAGCCATAATTAAAATGAATCCTTAGAAATAGTAAGTCATAATGTTGCCTTCCCGATTTGAACCACATCAAGGATCTCGAACGTTGGTCACGTACACTAGGAGTCCTAGGTATGTCATTTTCTTGGTGAAGCATGGGTTATGAAAGGTACAGTTGGGCATAGGCAGTGGGATTGGGCTTTTATGCATATCACTCTAACGTGTTAGTCCATTTAATCCAACAGTCATGAATGGGCACGATTGAGTGTTTTCCTACCTAAGTAGATTAAACTATAAGTGTACAAGCTCAGCTTGACTAGAATATTGTTGAACAAATGGATCTTGTCCCACAATGATCATCAATAACAAATTATTTATAGGAATATTATTTTGAATCGTGGGACTATTGTAAAGACCTTAAATAATCGAGTTGATATTATTTCTATAGGACGAGTTATGGCATAGAAAGATCTAATGAATAGTTTATCTTTATGATTTGTTCTTGAAAAGAACATGGCAAGAAATTAGGGAAGATAAAACCTGTAGGACTTTTTAGTCATAGTGGGAATGAGTCTAAGACCCAACTGGAGCCAAACCTAAAAAATAAGAGACAAAAGGTATTTGTTATAGAAGTTAACCTATATATTTCTACCATTTGGGTATTAGATACAAGGGTTAGATCTCATATTTGTACAAATGCGGATATGTTAAGAAATAGGAGGGTACTTAGGAAGAACAAAGTGGAACTCCATATGGAGAATGGAGCAGAGTTACTGCCATTGAGATAGGAGACTATCTTATCACTTTACCTTTTGAGCTCTATTTAAATCTAATGGACTGTTATTTTGTACCCACCATGAGTAGGAACAATATTTCAATACCATGATTGGATATGTGAGGTTTCAAATTTACCATTGTAAGAGGTAGTATTAAATTTTTCTGCCAAGGCATTTTATAAAGAACTTTGATATTACAAAATGGCCTACATATCCTAGATTTAATGCAAAAGAAGTCAATCTATAACATAAACACGAATAACATTAAGTCTAACGAGATTAATCCTACATCCCTCTGGCATTGTCGTTTAGGACATGTGAATAAAAAATGTTTGTCAAGACTTCACTTGGATGAAGTGTTTGGGTCATTTGGCTTAGAAACTTATGACACATATGAGCCATGTTTGAATGAAAAGATGACAAAGTGTCCCTTTACTAAGTCTAGTGAAAGGCAAATGACTTATTAAGTCTTATACACTCAAACGTATGTGGACCTATGAGTACACACACAAGAGGTGGTTTTAGTTACTTTGTGACATTCACAGATGACGTCAGTGGGTATGGTTACATGTATCTAATGAAGAGCAAGGCTGAGACATTTCAAAAATTTAAGGAATTTCATAACGAGGCACAAAACCAAATTGGTAAGAAGAATAATGCCATTCGATCTAATCGAGGTGGCAAATATATGAGCCAAAAGCTTGATTATCACCTAAAGGAGTGTTGTATTAACTCATAGCTCACTCTTTCTATAACACCTTTGTAACGCCTCCAATTTTTACGAATTTTTACGAAATTATTAATTATTTTGGAAAATGCGCGAATAAATTTTTCGCGAAATATTCTTTTAATAAATATTAGTGGGAGAGTGTGGAATGTTTTTGGAATTAAAATTTTATTAAGTTTAAATAACCAGGAGAGAGAAAAATCGAGACGAAAGGTTAAAGGATGAGTCGAAGGATAAAACCGTCATTTCTTAAAATATTTATATATATATCTCTTCATTTCTCATTTTCTCTCACACTCTCACGTTTCTCTTCTCTCTTTCTTGAAAGACATATTCCAAAACCTAAACAAAAATCTAACTAAGCTAAACCTTGTGGAATCATACTAACCGGGAGGTTTAGAATCGGATTAAAGCTTGTATTGGTGAGTGTTCTTC
>CANYCX011187518.1:0-10654 GCA_948193385.1 Breynia disticha f. nivosa
GTATATGTATAAAAAGATTTTTCTTTAATAAAAATTTATATTTTCTAAAAATAAAAATGATTTCTAAGTTTGGTTACCATTTCTTGAGGAGAAAGAATTAATTATTTATGGAAATGGTAGTCAAATTTGGGGGTCACAGTAACGGATAGTTGCCAGATCAACTCTCTTTAGTCGACCAAAGGGGTTTTAGTCGACCAATTTGGGGTCATTTTCCAAGAAGCAATTATGAGCTATGTGTAGAGTGGCGGAATGATTACAAATTTCATATCTGAACGTTGTGAAGCTGTCTAAATTATTTTTATTCGACCAAGAATCAAGTTAGTCGAGTAACCATAGGGGAGAGAAATCGACTCAAGACACTGGAACTTCTCTACTCGGTCGAAATAGTTTTAGTCGACCAGTTGGAAATGCTTTAGTCGACCAGAGGATGTATTAGTTGACCAATATGGTTCTCTGCATCAACTCTTCACATTCGTAAAGACAACTACCTGGACTCAAAAAGTGACTTGGTGAAGGGTTTTCCAAATAGACTATATAAACTCATTTTTGCTTAAGAGAGAGGAAAGACTGATATTCTACCAGCTCTCAAGCAAGCATTCCAACTCTAAAAAAAAAAACAATTGAGTCTTCACTTGTGCAATAGTATAGCAAACATTGTTCATTTTTTTATTGCTCAACTTATTCTAAATTAGTGAGTGATCTAGCATAGTTCAATCTCTTGTAAGGGAGCCGAAAATCAAGTTGTGAGTATAAGGTAGCTTGAGCCAAATTTGAGCGTGTAAGAAGTTCTTACTAAGCTCAAAGTGAAGTAATAGTGCAGTCTTTGCCAAAATCCTAAATGGGAAGCTTAGGTAGTGAACGTAGGTGTTAGGGTCGAACCACTCTATATTGTGTGTTCTATCTTGTTCTAGTTAATTCCGCGAAAATTTGCAAATTTTTGTCTAGCTCTATTCATCCTCCCTTCTAGAGCTAGAGTTGGTCTAACATGAACATAGTAATATGTTGAAAAAGAAGTAAAATTTATATTTACCTTATAGATGTTAATCTCTCTAAGTTTTGTATTCTAAAGTTTTTTTTTGTGTTTGTATATTATCAAAATGTTGATTCTTGTTATATGTAGAGAGTTGGCGTTATTTTTTTAATTAACGTGCTAGTTTTGTTAACGTTACTTAAATTTAAGAAATATTTTGAAATTTTTAAAATTTTGATGTTTATTACACCTTTTAAAGTTAAATATCTGTTAATGGATACTTTTTTATTTTTAGAAAAAAATTCGTGCATATCTAAATGAATTAGAATATGACATTTCTACAAATCATGAATCATACCAGACATTATATATTTCTATAGTGGACATTAACATAATTTTCTGAAATTAAATTTGTGGGATTTTTAGGGCAAAATTTTAGGCCCATTTGTAGGACGAAAAATAATTTCTTTAAAAAAATATTTTCTATAGAATTTAAAATTTTATTTTATAAAATTATATTTTTTGTTATTTTATTCTGCTTAAAAAAAGAAAATGAATTGAAAGTAAGGTAACAATAAAAACAAATTAAAATAACATAACATATAAAATAATTTTATGTATTTGATAACATTAAAATTTAAGTTTTCAATGCTTTTGGTGAAAAAACATTCATTTGATATTTTGTAAAATTGATTTTAATTATAATATTTTTATAGTAATAAAATAGCCTTTTAATTTTAAATTAATTCAAATAAAATTTAATATATTTTAAATTAATTTTTTATCACAAAATATTATTTTAAATATGTTAAATTTTATAAAATTAAATTAAAATATTTTTTTTAAAATGAAATATTATGCTTAAAAATAAAAAAAAATAACAAAACATTAAATCGTAATTAAAAAACAGTTTATTTTATAAAAAATGCTTTTTAATAAAATGAGCTTAATAATATTACCAGGTTGATGTAGTTTTTTCAAACTATATGAATGGTATCTAAGTTATTTTAAGGAAATAAAAAAAAAAGATGGTAGTGACTGTAAAAATAAAACTTTATTTATGTAAAATATAAGGGAAATTTGAAAATTTTAACGTTACAATAAACCGCCTCCGCTTACTGCCCGTTTATAAACAAACATTTGAGGTTCTCTTCTATCTAAACCCATCAAAATCAGGTTTTTTGCTTTCTTCATTTACCAAATTGCTTCACGCAAGGTTACGGTTTCTTGAGATTTGAAATTCCATATAGCGGAGAGGTTGTGTAAGTTCTTGTTCCATTATTTTTTTATGTTTTCTCTTGTGAAAGAAGTTAGGGTTTTGTAAAGTGAGCGCAAGAAATGTATATGATGTTTGGAGAATTGGGTTTTAATCGGAGAAGCGCTTCGCTTGGTGATTAATGGGTTGTTTTGTTCATCTTTTTTCTTCGCTTCTGTTGCCGAATCCAATGGCATTTTTGTGAGTACGAGGAATAAGTTTGTGTGATTGAAAGTTCCATTTTTTTTTTTGTCAAAAAAGATTGTATCTTTCATATAGTTTGACTGGTTATATAAAAAAAGTTTGTTTTGTTTAATCAAGATTACAAACACCAAAGGCTTTATTGTTGCTTTTGTTTGCCTTGAGTTTGTGAGCAGCATGAATCTTGGGTAGAGAAGAGCAAATTTTCGATGATTTATATCTTTTGGCTTTATATCTTGTATTGTCTCTGTGATCTATTACTTAGTTGAGAGTAATGTTTAGGAATTCAAGTGAAGAATTGTGATTGCTTAGCCTAAGACTAAGATTTGTGGTCTGTTAATTAGCCTAAAACTGACAGTTCTTTTTTTCTTACATATATCAGTTTGCAGGCTATTACTTTGAAGCACAATGACATCTCGTTTTGGCAGTGTTCTTCGAGATCAGAATTTGAATTTTCACTTTCATGGTAAATTATTATTCGTTCTGTTTAAGGTCAAGGTTCGATTAAGTTCTTGCTCTTGTTAATTTTTTAATTAATATCTTTAACTAAAATTTTTGCAGATGCTGCTTCTGGATGGAAGACCAATATGACTACTACTAAGGCACCCAACAAGGGAGGGTTTGGTGGAAGAACTCCACTTGGTGATTTATCAAATTCGGTGAAGCCTTCAGTGAATCAGACGGCCAAGAAACAGAGCTTCGATGCTACAAAGACCACAACCTCCTCTAAAGCCCCAACTAAAGTTAGTCGGAAAGCTTTGTCAGATATCTCAAATTCTGGTGTGCAGAATGTGAATGAGTCAACGAAGAAGAACCAAAGTACAAAGGTTAATGCCAAGGCTGAGGAACGAATCAATCTCAGTGCAATTGCTGAGGAAGGATTTCTCCATAACCATCAAGAATGCATCAAGGCTCAGAGATCTATGGACTTGGGTCGATTTCTCCAGATACTTGGACTTGATAATGGTATCCACTTTGGAGTGTTATGGATTCATTTTCGTTTGATGTCAGATGTGAATAGTCTAAACCCACTCGTTTCATTCATTTTCATGGTGTAGATGTTTCAGAACAGTTAAAAGATACACAGCTACATGCAATGTCGGGAAAAGAAGAGGTCAGTCCATATCATTTTACTTGAAGTTCCATCTCATAATTCCTGGCTCTGTTTTGTTTATTTTCGTCGGTTATGTAAATCACATATGTAAATTTTGCGTCAGTCATTTCGTAATCGTGTCGTGGTGCTATTTTATAACAAAGATATTATTGTCCTTCGAATCGTGCTATAAACGTTTACTATCGTGTCAGAAATCGAGAGCTCTAATAATGTAAACAATGATGATTTGTTTTGGCAGGAGAGTTTGATACAATATGAATTGGAAGAAATGATGGAACCAGTTATGGAAATGTCCAGTGGGTTCGATTCCCCTCCTGCAAGTTCTCCCCATGTATCGCCGGCGACATCTTTCCGTTGGGACGACGACGAGGATTATGCCGTAGATTTCAAATTGATTGATTCCCCAAAGAAGTGATTTCTCTGCATTTTTTCTTTTTAGCCAGCCTTTTGTACTTATAATGGCATGACCCTTTCAGCTTAGAACATCTGATTACTGCTTCTGATCCTTTGTTTCATTCCATCTTAAATATTTTCCTCCGGACTTCTTTTGCTTCAGATTACAAGACACGGTCGATTTCACTAAATAAATATCCAAAATTCAATGGATTTAGCTTAAACTTAATAATAACTATTGAGATTAATATGATCTTAATTAAATAGCCAACACATGCAGAAAGAGGTGCATCGAATCGATTGCTACGAGTACATCTAGATTAATCAAATAATAATTGCACCAGCAAAATATTATAATTGGGGAGAAAGAAATTGTGACAAAGGAACCATGAAATTCCACGCAAAGAACCATGCTAGTACCAAAAGAGCTTCAAAATACAAACTATACAAACAGCGTCTTATGATAATACGTGATATATAGAGAGGAAAACAGTGTGTAACCAAAAAGTTCAGATGACTGTAAACCAATAATTATCCAACCTATTTGCCACAGTTGAAGCCACCGCAAACGGACAATACTATGATAAGAATCAGGGCAACCAAGATGGCCAGTACAATCAGCTTGATTTTCATGTTCTGAAACCACATCTTTCTCCTCATCTTGGTACCTTGCTGTCGGAAATCTTGTGCCTGCAACAGCACATTAACGTTAATGGATAAAGAAAGAAATGATAAAAAGATAGAGAGATGTACAATAAATCAGAATCTTGTGGAACAAAGCACATTTAATCAAGCCTAATATTTAAGAGAATCATAATTGCAACCACTTCATAGTAAAAAAAATCTGCCACCAAGACAGCTGATAATTCAAATGACGAAGAAAGACCAGATAAGAAGGTTCTACATTCATCATCGACGGTTTATGGTTCAATTTATGTTAATTGTGAAAGCATATTGTCTCTTAAGCATCTAAGAAAAGTAAACCAACAACCACAATCAAACCAGAGACATATCATCTACAAACCCGTTCTCCATTTCAATCCAGTAAATATAAAAGAAATACCTTAAACAATTTAGGGAAAAATATGAGAAATTAATGTTTCACCTGAGAGCGAAGATTTTCAGTTTTGTCCACCAACAATTCAATTTTCTCTCCACGGTCAAGAACCTGCAGAACAAACTCCAGATTTTGAGTAACAGCCCCATGTCCTTATTGTTAAAGCATTCATATTCATAATCCATAACTAAAACCAATTACATAAAACACCCATTCCCGTAGTTCCAAACATTGATGATAGCATTTTCTACCTTCTCAATATTCTCCATCATAACTCCCTTGACTTCTGAAACCTGTGCTTTTACTTTGGCAAGCTTGCTGATTTCCTCCGGGTGATCCACACAATACTGCATCTGTTCCTTCAATTTGGAGCTATCACAACAATAAGACTAAATCAGCGACATGTAAACTTTCCTTAATAGTGAAGGATTAAAAGAAATTACCCGAATTCCTTGTTAAGGCTATTCGCGGTTGCTGTAGCCGCCTTTCCTCCTCCATATTTTTTGGTAAATTCTTCCTTCACTCTCTCAAGAAACGCGATTGGAATCTGCCGTCCAATTGATTCCACCGCAACTACACAGTACGCTGCAAATTCCACAAATCCCCTCAGTTTCAACCACATCACAATCAGCTACCAAAAACTAACATTAACCAATTTCCACAAATACAAACCAACCAAAACCAACCTTACTTACAAACTCATTAATAATATAACAAAAATTAAACAACGAAATCTAATAAGATTTGGCACATCAGATCCTATTCAACACGAAGCCAGATTGAAATGATCTAAACTTCAGAGTACTAAAACACAAAAATGGGATCAGAAGAGCGAATGAAAAAGTGATCTTACTGAAGCCGTTATCGACGAGGTAATTAAAAGTATGTCCATCGCAGTTGTAAGTGAATTTGTTGTTGGACGAAGGAAGTTTCTGTAGACACTGTGCAGCGATGCTCGTGAAGTTTCCGCTGAACTCCGTGTACTCCGCAAGGATCACAGTACCCCTCGCTACGAAGCTGTAGATCAACGATTGCTGTCCCATCTAATACTTTCCTTTCTTCTCTCACAATACGATTCGGTTTCACACAGACACCTCTCTTCCCTTCGCTTTTGTTTCTATTAAATGAATCGGAGACTTGTTTTAAGAGTCGCTTAAACAAGAAGGCAAACAACTTTATTATTTGCCTTCATTTTGTAGATATATTTACGGGAACGCCACGGAGTCTGCTTTATTTGATTTGAATTGTGTTTTCAGATTTGAATTAGACGAGAGGAGGTGTGAAGTGAATGAATTGTTGGCTTTTTTTAAGCAAGTCCTTGTTCTTTTCTACATTTTCGTTTTCATCCTCTTTTGAACTTTCATAGTTTTCAATTGTTTTTTCCTATAAAAGAATAGTCAACTTTTGACTACTTGAAATTGTGAAAATAAAGTCACTTTATTTTCCTTTTTGGGATTTTATTAATTCGATTATTTTGAAAATTTTAATTAGCCAAAAGGATTCAGTTTCTTAGTTTATAATTATCCCACTAGATCTATTTTATAAAGGAGTTGCATTGCATACTTATTATTATTGTCTTTTAGTAATAAAAAAACTATTGTGAATTTTATGACAATTGTTGTATCTGTGAGGTTAAACAATTATCAATTATCGGGATAAGATTTAGTTTAAAAAAATTAATTTATGGTTAAAAAAAATCAACATTATTGCATCAAATCAAAAGGTGGTAATAAACTTTGTTCAAAAAAAAAAAAAAAAGGTGGTAATAAACAAAAGCAGGAGCTTGGGCTATACAACGTGATGGTGGTACGAAAAATTATGGTAATGCTCACTACAAAAATTATGGTATATTTCATTATTTATGAAAATGTCATATTTTTTTGTAGATATACACAATTTTAATTTGAAAAATTGAAAATGCTCATTAATTGTAATTTAATAACTCCCAACAATCAATTTAATTCAAATTGTTTATCACCTATGAAATTTAAAAAAAAATCAAAAATATCTCTTCAAATCAAAGAACAATTTTAACCACTAAAAAAAACATGAGAAATCAGTATTTATAACTTACTTACTAATGGAAATTCAAAAATATATCTATAAATCATTGTTAACAACAAAAATTAATTTTTTTACGTTATATAATCCACAACAAAACTATAAAAGATAAAACACAATCCACACATGAACTATATGTTCACGATAATTTTTTTATAAATACAAATTATTTATAAGTCATATATTTTTTGATTTAAAAAGAAAAATATATATTAAACTATAAAAAATAAATATAAATGAGTATTGATATAAAAATGGATATTTGACATAATTTTCTGATGTGGGTATAATAGTAAAAGCAAAAGCTACAGTTAAGCATTGCCATTTGTTAAATATACTACACATCACTCTAAATATATTAAAGTAAATATTAGGACGCCGGTTCGAAACCGAATGTAGACACAAGAAACAATTTTTTTTCTTTTCTTTTAATCTATTGCAAGTGTACTTTACGGGCACGAGATTATTGAAAACAATAATTAAGTGGTGAAGAATCTCTTGGTTTAATGTTAATGCAGCCATTACATTATGCATCTTCATTTCTTCACTTCTAGTTTGTCCATAAATTCATTGTTATCATTCAAAAAACAGGAGAAAATTCCCTTCACTTTCAACAAAACTGAAGCCACGTTTCCGGCCATAATCTTTCCCGTCATCGTCATTCCTCATCGTCGAACTCTATGCCGGACATTGGAACTTTACCGATGATTTCCTCATCTCCATCTTCAACATCCATGCTTGAAGACTTCCCAAAATAGTCTACTTTGAAGTCGTAGTCATCATCCTTTGCGTCCTCTTTAGATGCTTTTTTCCTCCTCTTCTTCTCTGCCTTTTTCATCTTTGTGTTTAGTATTCCTTCTGCTTCATATAGCTTTTCGTTTTGCCTGCTCTTCTCATTTTTCTCCTTGTTCTTGCTTTCATTGTTTTCCTCACATGCCATCGACTGATCATCGTCCTCATCGACCATTTTGTCGGATCTTTCTTTGCTTTTGTTTGATGTCTCAGCTTCTTCATCTTCCTGATGTTTGACAAAAATACATTCAGGAAAAATCGGAAAGCAGACTATCAGTTTGATCTTCCCGGACATTTATGGAACTGTTTTTATACTAAAAGGGTAACTTTTCCAGTAAACAGAAGGACGAGATGAGTAACCAGATCTGAAATATCCTTAAACAGTAAATTAAGCAGCAGCAGCCATTACAAACCTCAAACATCTTCTCGTCAAAATTGAGAGGACCACTTGGAGGCACTTCAACAGGATTGAAGTCATTAACAGATTTGAGACTTCCAATGAAAGATGATTCACCGCTGTAAACTTCATCAACATTAAATTCTTTCCCAAACTCCGAGACTATCCTGGCTTCTGAAGGTTCCGCTGGATTCCTAGTTGGCGGCATTGTGTAGTATGCAATTTTACCTGAAAAAAAACATACATATTTTTGCTTTTAACTTGAAACTATATTTCTATCTTTTCTTTCCATACAAAATCACTATTTTAAACCTTTTTTCGAATGTATATTCCTAGTGATTTAACTGAAAGGAAACCACAAAGCTCCCCAAAAACATTACCTTCATTCCAATCATGCAGAACAATTCTAGCAGCAGCATCAACATCGACGATACCACCTTTTTTAAGGCGACCTCTGACCGTAGCTACCTTTTGTAGAAAGTCTTCAGCAGAATCAAAGTTCGGGATCTTGTATAATGTTACCAACTGTCTAGCAGGGCAAAGCTTGATGATTTCATTTACTGCATTGTTCAAAGAAAAGTAAATTTGAATCACTAGGCTAGTGCTGTAATATAAAGAGTGGAGAGTAATCAAAAGAAAAATATATCATTGCTTCATGTCCTTAGCTACTAACACAAGAAATGCACTTAATACAACTATTTTTCCGGAATTCACTACAATAAAGTGTACGCACCATATATATCATATGTAACCAGTTTGAGAGACATGGAAAAAAAAATAACAAAAGGAGCACAAAAACTTGTATTTGTGCACTAGAGCAAAAGAAATGGCTTATATACCTGGCCCTATTGGATCATCTAACTTCTCAATCCTTTTACAGTTTCGAAGAGCTATAGATGAATCATTCTCTGCAGATTTAAGCATTACAACACCTGGACAATCCAACAATTTCACATTCTTGTCTAGCTGAACTTCTTGCATTGACCTTGTTAATCCAGGAGTGGCACCAACATTGACAACATGGCTTCTTTTCAAACTATTAATAAGACTACTCTTGCCAACATTAGGCAGTCCAATAATACCAACAGTTATAGATTTTTTTATCTGTCAAAAACAAATACAAAATAGTTATATTTGCAGAATACATAGAATGAAACAAGGCATGCTTCAGAACTAAGAGTAATATGTAAGCTCGAAACTCATTTGAACCCACTTGCCAACTAAAATCCTGACATACCTCATGACTTCTTGAGTAATTTTTCAATAGCTTAATGAGTGTTTCAGCTCCCAGGCAGTCACTCGTTTGCAGAAGGTCGCTCGTCTTTTTAGCTGATTTTGATGATTTCCATCCTAAGTTTGACCTCTGCTCTTGGGTGTTACACTTGAAGGCTACTGTTGGTAATTCCTCTCTAAGATACTTTAACCATTTTTCAACAGCTTCACGAGGGACTAGATCTGCAATAAAGGCGATAAATTTACAAAAGATATAAATGTTGTCCAAGAAACATTGATACTGCGTCTACTTTTTGCCAATTTTATTCAGTAACAGCAAAAGCCGCTTCGCATATCCTGATTAGAGCGGACTATACGAGATGAGGGGGAATTTACCAATTTTATTCAGTAACAGCACAAGCCGCTTCTCATATCCTGATTTCATAACCAAATTTTCCATATCAACACAACGAGTACCAAGAGGATCTCTAGCATCAAGCACTTCCAATATCACATCAGATGCCTCAACAACTTTTACCAACTCTTTGTAGAAACCCTTCTCTGAATGATCTGCAAAATATTAAAAACCATCAACTTGCCCTCCGTTCAACTTCTCACCAACATAAATTCCAACTAAATAATGACCATACCCTGTCTTCTGATTCCAGTCAAATTTTTGCTACCATTTTCCTCTTCAACATGCTCCTCATTCGCTGCACCCGTGCTAGCCAACTCGGACAATTCATTATCGTCCCCAAGCAAACCTAGCTTCCTTTTTCTAGCCTGCAAACAATACATGAATATTCTAAAGTCTTTTACAGAAGCGCCTGAAGCAAAAATAAATCGGCAATTACACAATTAGCATGAACTATATGCCTACTCATGGCTCCAAATTAAATCATCACACAACAGAACAGCTACACATCAACCAATAACCAAATTAAACAAATACCCTCTCTTTACGGGCAGCTTTCTTTTGCTCCAATTCCTCAAGAGCACGCGCGCGACGAGCTTCAAGAGCCTTAAGCTCCTGTTCCTTAAAAGGCCAATCATTAGGAATACCAGGATCTTTCTCAACTTTCTTATTTTTATTCAACCCCAATTTTTTGGCCTCTTTTGACTTCTTTTTGTGGTGCTCTTTCACCTTCCTTAACACCTTATATTTCTGCTTCAAAGTAACCCGTTTGGACTTGCTCTCTGCG
>CANYCX011187611.1:0-12662 GCA_948193385.1 Breynia disticha f. nivosa
CTAGGGGGGCACCGATTAATGTCATCATCATTCAATTCACAACCCACCAATCGAACTCTTTTGTTACTCAAATCATTGCCACCAATAATTTCACCGCCATCAATATTACCGCTACTTGCTATATTAATAATTGGATCATTAGAACCACTAGCATTACCGGACTCTGCTGGATTCCACGGTCTTTTTACTTTATCAAAAAACCTCAACATCTCTAACCTATCCATTAATCCATAATAACACAAAAGTTATAAAAATCAAAAATCAAAGAAAACATGAATATTATTAAGGATATAAATATAGTAATCAACTGATCAAGTATGCAGACACCCAAATAGAAGATGGAGAAGAGCACAGAAATGCAACTCTTATGGTTACATTCTTATGTAAAAGGAAAGGCAGACATTAACAATATGCACAATGGGTCAAATTGTAATCATATTCTGAGATACATGAAGAGACAATTGACCAGAGTGTATAAATAACAAATTAACAAAAAGCAGGGTAACAAAACTTACGGCTAGCAGCTTGTATCCACGAGTTCCTGAAAATGTTGGATCAAGTCAAGATCCTGCAACAAGAAAATTCACATTTAGTTGGTGTATAAAGTAAAACATCAATATTCATCATAAGCAGCTGATTTGAACCTGACATTTACACACAAATCATTCTCACAATTCAAAAATTAATCCACAGGCCACAACTCACATTGTTCCAACTAGGCAACTCACATTCTCACAATAAATCAATAATCATTTTTATTCATAATTTAAAGATCAAAGAAAATTAATTACCTAAACTGCTAAACGTAAGAAGTCTGAACTGAATTAATATTGGCTGCCAGCAGGGACGGTCGGCGAGACGACGGAGAAGAGGGTTCTGGCTGGGGGTGGCAACACGGCGGCGTCTTCGGTGGTGGTGGTCGCCGGTCGGTCGTCGGAGATTGTCCCTGAAGCTGAAGAGTGAAGAAGATGGAGAGAAAATGAAAAAAGCATGGATGGTTAGAGGAAACGGCAACGGGAATCTGAGAATTAAAGTTTAGGTTTTAATTTTTTTATTTTTTTTAAAACACCAGGGTCAAAACGGCGTCGTTTTGACCCAGGCTTAAAAAAATCCCACGAACAAAACGACGTCGTTTTGCCGGATTTAAAAAAAATAAATGTTTTGAGGGGCGAAACGACGTCGTTTCGCCCCTCTTCTTCCCAAAATATACCCGATTCATTTATGGCTCTCTGCTCTCCTCCGTCGATCCACAACTCCAGCAACCGACAACCAGCACGTCTCCTCCGTCCAAGACCCGGCAACATGGCCACTGCCCACTCGTTCCCTTCTTCTTCCTTTCTTCACGCATCACCGCACGCACCGCTTCAGCTTCTTTGTTGTGCCCCCACCACAGCGCCGTCCCCTGTGGGGGCACCACCTACCTTTCCGGGGACGGAACCCCTAATTATAGGGGCTCCGGAGGATGCCGGTGGGGGCCCTTCTCTCCGTCCCTGAATATTGAAGATGGCAGAATAGACAGATATACTGATAGTGAGGTTTTTTCTTATATCATAAGATATTTTCATAAAAAAAAATTAACATTAATCTTTCGATTTATTCTAATATTTTGAAAAAAATGAATTTGCAATATTTACTTGTAAGAATGAGCTTTGCTTTCTTCAATGCTAAATGTGATAATTAAAATGAATGATTTTGTGATATCGACTTAGTCAATAGAGAGCTTAATTGAGTTCTGATAACATATACAAAATAAAAGAAATATCACAAAATTGAGAAGATATTTATACATTGGAATTTTTGAATAACATTACTCTTTGTGGTATGTCAAAATGTAAGATGACATTGAAAATTAATGTTGAAATTATGTTGTTTCGTACTATAAACTATTTATTTTGTGTGTGAAAGAGAGCGATATAAATAATTACACAGTTAGGGAAACACATTATAAAAAGTAAAATTATTTTTTAATACAGTGCTATACATTAATGTTTTATACAATTACTTTTAATGGTCTTACCTTTAAAATTTTAAAGAAGGCAATTTTCCATCCATTTATCTTACCATGATAATCAACAAAAGCCAAAGTAATTTTTTTTATGTTGGCCTTTATTTACAAAAGCCTTTTTTATTGTCGTGATCAAGTGTATATTTTAATTTTTAGAGTCAGCAATAGAGATAGTGTAATCTTTTTAGAGTCAACAAAAGCCAAAGTAATTGTATACTCATTATTAATATTATTAAATTAAAAATTGTCAAACCTACGTATAATATTGTAGCTATTCATAATTATTTTAGATTATGATATTTCATTATGCTAATTTCAACAACTCTCTCTCTCCTTACCTCTCTTCTTAATTACAAAAATATTTAATAAACAATTTTTTAAATATTTATATATTTTTATTATATTTTAAAATACAATTAACTTTCTTTTATAAACTAAATAAAATAATATATTACTAATTTATTTTAAATAAATATTATTGAAAAAATAAATTTTTATATTATATATAATTTTATTTAGTATAATATTTAATAATTTATTTTAATATTATTTATATTAATTTTATATTTTTAATATAAATTTAATTTAATTATTCTTTTAATATATTTAATTAAAATAATACAATAATAAATTAATATAAAATAAAATATTTAAATATATTTTTAATTTGTGTATAAAATTTAAAAATATACTACTTAAAGTGACAAAAATATAATTTTAATAAATAAAAACAGTTCACGGCAACGTCGTGGCGCATGGCACGTGTAAACTCGCAAAATCGCAACGCAGAGAAAATAAGAAAGAAAAATAATCGAATGGAGCCAAAAATGTGTTTGAATGGAATGGTTTGAGTTGAATTTCTGGGTTAATAAGAAGAGACCAAAAAAGGAGTTCCAACCCTAAAAAACCCATTTCATCTCTCTCATCTCATTCATAAAATAAAAATACTCCTTCCCTATCCCCCACACTTCCCTTACCAAAATGGGCAGATACAAGAAATCCAAAATCTCCGGTGACGTCGCCCTCCTCGAAGTCCCCCCCTCCTTGGGCGTCCGTACACGTGCCAAAACCCTGGCCTTACAGCGCCTTCAATCTGATTCTTCCTCTTTTCTTCAGCTTAGAAATCGCCGTCTTGAGAAACCCTTCTTCAGTAAAGCTGAAGATGACAAACTTCACACAAACCCCAATGGCAAATCGTGTTTTCAAACGGAGGAGCGTTGTTTTCGTGAAAAGGGTGGATTCTTTGAGGGTAAATGTGAAGTTGAGGGTTCTTGTGCTGAAAATTGCTTGGAGTTTGAAGCTAGAGAAAGGTATTGTCTTTTTTTAATTTTTTTTGTGTTCATTTTGAAGGATTTTTTTAGTGGCAGAGAAGTGAACGTTCCTTTTTTCCCTTTCTGTGTTTGATATTGTTTGGGTTTGATGTGCTTTCAAATGAGTTTTCTTTGTTTTCTTGATTCGTATTTTGGGTTTTTTAATTTGTGAGAATCTTCTTGGTATTTTTGTTTACTTGATTTTGTACTTCTCTGTATTTTTTCTTGATTAGGAGTCTTTTTGAGCTGTTTTTTGTGACTGTTTTTAGTATTGTCTTTTCCCTGCTTTTTTTTTGACACATAAAATATTTTCCTTTTAATCCTTGAGTTTGATTCTTATGAAATAAAAACAGTGTTCAAGTTTTCTGCTATGTTTTCTTGACATTTTGTGCTTCAGTTTAGCTCATATTGGAACTTTTACTTTCACTCTCTAGAGCTGTTTTAAGTGTTCATCGTGTTGTCACTACAAACTGCAGTATTTGCTGCTACAAAAATACTGGTTATGAATTAATTTGATTGAGTATGATTTTTTTTTCTAATCTCATGGTTGCATTAAAACTTCTCTATTTTTGTTTCTTCCTTCATTCTCTTGTGGTGGTGCTTCATGATTGTTACAACTGTGACAAAATGCCGCTGAAAAAGCTTTCGTTGATGACATGTGAGAAAGGGTCCTTTTTAAGTATGTCATGACCCAGGTCCTTGTAGATTAAACACGGGTACCTATCAGCATAATTAATAATGCAGCAACTTGCATTTCTTTATGTGAAGCCTTTATTTTGAGGTTTTCTTTGTTTGCAAAAGGCACCATGATAATTCAATGGTGAATAATTTTTTGTATTAACATTGTCGGCTGTCACAATATTATATCCTAAGGCTTTTATTTAGAGCATTATGCTTTTCGTTTTCATCTTTGAATCTATGACTATGATTGGTTGGTTAAATTTGGTAAATGAGTAGACATTTGGTCGTGCCAACCTGTTGTAGACGGTGCAAGAACGAAAAATTTAGTTTGAAAGTAATTTGTTTTGGTGTGATTTTGTTCACGTCGGTTTTCGATGTCATTTCTCTCCTTTAGTTTGTAATGTATCGTTAAATTAAAGATTTGGTGAAAAATAAAATGTGCATAAATATATTTTGGTTCACGACTCCCGTTCCAGTAACTCGTCTGCTTCATTTGTGAGGGGATGCTAGTGGACGATGATATATCACATTCATGGGGCCTAGTTACTGGCTGAAATATTTATGTTGGATACCCTGTTTGAGGGTTATCAGAATATGACAAAAAGGTTCCACTTTTCTTTCCTTAGTGAAATTGTTACTGCTTTTCAAGTTGGTTCTTGTGCTGATAGTCACTTTATCTCAAATTAATTGCTTATTTTTAATTTCATAAGTGTGCTTATTTGATACTGTCCTGATTTGTTTTCAAAGTGAAACTGCGAATAAGTTTGTTTTCTTGGAACATTGAATGGCCTGTACTGTTGGTACTTCCATATTTGACAATTCCAAATGTAAAATAACTTGGTTCTGATCTTCTGTTCTGTCTAGCAGAAGCACCAGGGAAACCACACCTTGCAGCTTGGTTAGGGACTCTGAAACTGTAGCAACTCCAGGATCTTCTACAAGACTAAGAAATTCAACGGCAACTTGCCAAAGGCAGAGGATTGTACAAAGACATATTCCAACAGCGCGTGAGATGGAGGATTTTTTTACTTTTGCCGAACAGCAACAACAAAAACTGTTCATGGAGAAGTAAGTTACTCAGATTTTTCAAATCCAGAAAATACCAGTTTTCCAAGTATTTAATTGGTTAAGGAGAAAGAAAGAATTGATGGTTTGAGTTTCAATATTGGAGTTTCGCTGCAGCACGTTTTTTTTTCTCATTTCTCTTGGAATTTTGCAGGTACAACTTTGATATTGTGAATGATTTACCCCTTGCTGGACGCTACGAGTGGATACCAGTAAATCCGTAAGCAGTGTCTATAACATTAACATTTCCCCCTCCCTGAAGGCAAGGATGTTGAACAAGGTGTCTGTATCAGTCCGTAGGCTTGCATTGTATGGACAACATATTGCAAATCCAGGCGGTATTGTCGACTTCAATGTCAGGTTACCGGATTGCGACGAAAGGCTAATTGGGGAGGGAGGGAGGGAGATTGGTTTAGGTAGTTTTGACTTTAGGTTTAGAGAAATTGTCGATGTCAGGTCGGGGGTATATCTAATTGTTAGGGTTTATGTCTCTCATGTTCACTGTCTTCTGTGTATACTTGTACTGATTCAGGAATAAATGTAGCTTGTCTCATTCTTGTTCTTACATTTGTTCTGGACCAAGCATTTTTCATACAACCTTTCTTTGTAAACAGCATCCAGACAATTCAGTACGAGTTTTGATGGTGATACTTCATCGCCATCAAAGATAGAGATTGTTGTGCCTCGACCATTTATGAGTTTTCCAGGACCATTTGGACTGCTTGATGGTAACCTTTTCAAAGGTGATTTCTTCTTTTCATCAATTCTTGACTGCTGTCAATACATTTTGTAGCTTTCTCGAATGCACAAATGGCTCTTCTCTGCTTGCATCTGCCAATTCAGCAGCATTTTTGGCTACTTCAAGTTTTTCAGAATTTAAATTAATGGTTCTGCGGACCACTCCAGAGTTTCCCTAAGCTAAATGGCTATCCCATTATGATCGCGTTTATCAGTTCATGCTTATATCTAAAACTCGAACTGATCCAGTTGGTTGGGCTGAAAATTCAGCTGTTGGTCAATTAAAGGCTGTAAATATGTTAAATTCAATAAAATTCATTATCATGTCCGGTCGGACAAGAAATTCAGCCACTAAGATCAGAAACTTGACCGGTTGAACAGATCGGATATTAACTGAACAAAATTGTGGCAATAACATGAACAAAGACAAGACAATGGATTTTGGTTTCATTCTGAGGAAGTTGTCTGCTTTGCTAACATGACCAAACAACTGCCTTGTGTACCACTTAATCTCTTAATTTTTATGTCAAAGAAAGAACACAATATGCTTGTTTCGTCACTGTCTTGCAGCAGACTACATGACCCCATCACACATCCATATAGGTTATGTAAATCTGTGATGGTTATATTAATGGTGGGGTTCACGCAGTCATCTCTGCAGAATCTTACTTCAGAAACTCAAACCTCTGTGGTGAAGGTTTTTCTCTCGCCGATGCAAGTGGAGACATTATTGGATTGCGAACTTGGAGGCATTTAATAATCCAACTTCTATATGCAAGTCATAAATCGAGTTGATTATTTTACCGTCGTAGAACTTCAAACAAAAACACGAATATTGTAAACGTCAAAACAAACCCGTACTATCATTGATATTCCATTACTCTCATTTTGTTTGATAAAAAAAAATCTTTTAAATGAAAGAACTCAATTACCTGGTGAGTGTTGTAATAGTACAGGTTGATGAAGATGGATAGATATGAAAATTTGGGAGGTCACATGGGTTATTGTACTAATTATCTGTAAAGGGCTGCCTTTGTATGTTCAACATAGATCTCATGACGTGTCGTCACCTCTGCTCTGCAACACATTTTTTCTGTTCTTTTATTTATTATTATTTTCTTGTTGTTGATGACTGGTAGCTCAACTCAACTGCATCCTGCTTTGTTTTCAACGGTAAATGAATTATTTTCATTTTCCTCACTTTTATATAAAAAAATGTGTATACCACATAGAATTTTTACCCACATCCAAATAAATTAATGTAAATAAATTAAGGGACGGTGCTATATAAAAATATACGACAAAAAAAATGATTAAAGAAATAGATATAATAAGAGGACGATCGATCCTCTTTATTTACGTTCTTGTATATATATCTAATCATTTTGGATCATAAGTGAATTTGATTGCAATCTTAATGAACATCATTTTGAACTATTATATTAAGAGATAAAGCTAATATAATTTGAAATTTACAAGAGAAAATAGAAAAAGAGAATATGCTGTCTATATTCAAGTGCTTTTAGTTTTACCAAATATGAGTTTTCAAATTCAATGGGACAATATATTATGAATTTATAATATCAATTTATTCATTTTTAGTTCACATAGGATTTTATATATTTGTTTATGTGTTTTAAAACAAATTATATGCATTATTAATGTAAACTAATGCATGCAAATTTATACAATTTTTTATTTTTATTTATGTATGTTAGTATTTCTTAATATAAAAATATATGTTTGTGAATTAAAAATAAGTAATGTATAATATAAAACTCCAAAATGTGCATAAGTATAATATACAAAGTGTGCATAAGCATAATAAGTAATTAGGATTTTTATTTTTTATTTTACCGTGAATATTTTATAGCATTGTTCCAAAATTATATTTGTTTTTCTATACAATTTTTAACTCATTTATTTTATCTCACTGAAAAATATTTTTAATTTCATCACTGTATATATATATAGTTACTTTTTAAAAGTAAGTTTAAAAAGTGAGATTCCATTCCATAATATCAAGCTCTAGCAATATAATTCCACGTAATTACCACAAGAAGATAGTTGTCTAATCTTTATTTAAAAAATGATGGCAAAGTTCTCTGGAACTTCCTCTTTTCTCAGAGAGAAATGGTGGGATATTCTCATTGTCATTGGTATAAAAGCTTCATAATGTTCTTTATGCATGCAAATTCCACACTCAAACTCTTATTTTGATGAATAATATGTAAAGGATAGAACGTTTCTCACATCATTTTCACTGCAAAAGTAAAGCATGCGAATTTGATGGAATCCAAAGTTTCTGAGATATGTTTCCAACTTTGATTCAATGCTAACACTTGATTGTAAAAGAGAAGAAAAACAAAGGTTCAATCATTCTCTGTTAGATTACATGTCAACAAGACCATAATGTTGCAGGAGAAAGTGAATTTTCTTGGCTTCTTCTGTCCTCGACAGTCGCGGGAACCCTGCTGGAGATCGTATCTCAGATGGGCATGTACATTGCATGAAAGAGATCTGGCATATTCATATTAGATAAAAAATAATACAAAAAAATCCAAACCCAAGTTCAGGATTCCCATGAACTGACTTTGTTATTTTGCTATTAGAAGTGGAAAAATCGAACTGAAATTGTTTTGAATATTTGGTTTAGAAATTAAAATCGAATCGTCGGAATGGGTTCGTTCACGGTCAGTTTTGGTTGTTAGGAACAATGAAGTGTGAATCGCTGATTCAGTTTATTTTTTCTAAGACTGAACCGTGAATCGCAACTAGTCCAAACAAATCATACTGCTTGTTCGAGAATCAGAACCGGAACAGAAACTGAACTGACCGAACCGTGTACTAAATGATTTGGTTCCGATGCCTACTTTTTCCGGTCAGTTCAGAATTGGAACCAACCGTTTTTCACTTCTACTTGCTCTCATGAAAATGGTTGTGATTCTTCAGGAAAAAAAAGATTGTGATTCGCCTCTGAACTTTCAGATTGCTTGAAAATATAGCTGACCAACCTACTAATAATAATGAATCAGGCCAACTAGTTTTGGTTCAGTGACTAATGCACTCATCTTTCTAAATATTTTTTCTGCCAAAATGCATTAGAATCTTAGGAAAGGATTCACAGAAAAACAGTGTATTAATTCTTGCTTCCAATAACAAAACACTGCTATAGATTGATTGAATTCAGCAGTCTCATTCAAATATCTGAAGTTAATTACTTCAATTTATTTTTCAACACAGATATGAAGGGTTAGCAAACAAGGAAAAAATGGAGACAGGCAACTGATGAAAAAATTGTTACAACACATAAAAGCATGTGAAGTCCCATCTCTTTATGACAAAAAAGCATCAGTGTCTTTCATATGCAGACATTCAAGTCTAATGCTTCTCTCTGAACCAACATTACTAATGTCTCCTATTTCTATTTTCAGAGAATTAATTTGCCACCATTCAAACAAATCATCAGTCCTTTTCCAGCTTGAGCACGAAATAAACATATGTAACGCATTACTGCAGTACAAGCAATATTTGAAAGTTCTGTTGTTTTATCAGGACGACTGTATGAAAATGAAGTAATATTTCATTTCCCACTGAACTTAGATCAATACCTTTAGTGGATGTGACTGTGACCTCACGGAGTTGGTGGTGTTAAACTTGCTGAGGGCGTTGTGCACATAGTCATCCGATTCACGGCAACATTCACATATCCACAGCTGCTGTCTGCTGAGGACAAAAATTATTACACATAAGGAATCAGAAATGAAAACCTTGAGTTTAGAAAGTACAACAACTGCGTGTCTCTCCTGCCATTCAGACAAATCCTTTCTGACATTTCCAGAATTTGTATTTTTGCTTGATTGCTCAACTTCATCATCATGACCACCTCCACTCACACTGCTTATTTCATCTTCAACCACAATATACAAGAAAAGAAAAACTTGCCAATACTAAAGAACCCACAAAAAAATATTTCAACTTTAAACAGAAATGAAATATTAGTGTATTACCTGAATGAGGGCAATTTTTGAATGTTTCCAAGGTGAAAGTCTTCGCATGTTGGATTAATTCTTGGGTAACACCAAGAATCTCTTCTTGGTTTTATTGCTTGGTTTGACAGTTTGAGTAGTTTGGTTCATCTGGGTTGGTTTGTTTTGAGGTTTTGGACGTTGAAAGGCTGCGGCTAAACCACGATGACCACTCCATTTACTGGCCGGTCTGAGAGTGGTGGTTTCTAGTGACGAAAGAGAGTGATTAGCATTCGAAAAAATGCTTTTGGGCCTATTTGTGCCATGAAGCCCATTTAATACTTGGGCCTTAGAATAGTCCACAATGATGATTAAGCCCAGCCCATTTGAAAACTCATACTTAATCCCTTCCTGTGTTTCCAAATGCCTCCTAGAAAGAAAGACGAGTGAATCGGTTTTAGCATCTACTTCTCCGTCTCAAATTGATAAATAAATTTAGGCAATTACGGAACTAAAAAATTAATAATTAAGTTAGTTGCAAATTATAATTATTGTATGGTTTTATAATATTTTTCTTATTTAAATGTACAGTTTAAGATAATTTGAGACCAAAAGAGTACATAAATATACTTTGAAAACACCATTTTAGATAAGCTAAGAATTATTTTCACAACAGAAAATTAGAATTATTACCTATAATATCCCACATTTTTAACCAAATATTTAAATTATGTTTTTGAAATTCAATTTATAACCACAGGTCTATAAATTTTGAATTAATTCTTGTTATTGGAAGGCGAATAATTGTTGGTAAATTTGTGAATGATGTAAAATGGAAATGTGGGGATATTTGGCAACATTTATAGGAAGCAAAAGAAAAAAATTAAAATGGAGAATTTTTTTTGGTTGAATTAATTTTAGGAAAGGGGTCGGATTATCCCACAAACTAAGGGCAGGGAGACATCTTTCTGTTAGTCTCAGCGAACCCGCGATCACAAAGAAAGGGATAAAACACCTTAACTGCTGAACCCATAAACGAGGAGTAAAATGAAGAATAAAGAAACATAGGATAGGATGTAATAATTATTATAATTAATTAGGACACAACAAGCGTGCAAATGGAACTTCATTACAATCTGAACCACTCATATCTTCTCGCTTTTCTTACCACAACATTACTCATCCCACACATTACGTAACTACATGAAACTATACACTAACGGTAAGGACGAAATATTTGTTCTTAATTGTTGTAAGTGCTATTTAAATTCCGTAATTTTTTTTATTTATGGATTGATTTATCATTCTCTTACTCTGAATTTATGTAAAAAAACATGAGGCCATGCACTTTCAGTAATATATTTTTTCGTTAGTGTTATTCTAATATTTTAAAATAAATGAGTTTGTCTAGTTATTTTTCGATGTTATTAAAATTAAATCCGTAACTAAACCAAAAAAGGAACAAAGTGGTTGTTGCACTAATCGAATCGATGGTTTATTGGTTAAATCGGTGATGGTTTTCTAGCAGTTTGATACTTATTCACATACGAGCTGATTTAAATGGTAAATCCGAATTGAATCAGTGGTCGATTCATCGATCAGTTCGGTTTGATTTGATTTTAATATTATTGTTTTTCCTTGAAACACCCTTTATCTATTTTTTTTTGAATTCAAGCTTTTAATTTTATTCAAAGGAATCCAAAAGCATAGCTGAAAATAATGCGATCAGGTGAGATAAGATCCAAAGTGTTGGAATCAGACAAAGAATCCGAGACCCTGGCTAATGAGTGAGCCACCAGATTCGCTGATCACCGAATATACCGAATTTGTACTGTATTTAACTGATACAATAATAGATGACATTCCTCTAATATCCTCCCATATACTTAGTGTTAATTATTATGATTAATTCAACTTATTAGTCAACAAGATTTAATAAAGGTTGATACAGATAATAAAATTGTAATCAATGCAAATAAAAAAATTATTTCAAAAAAAAATCCATCATTAATATTTGACACACTAATTATTAATTGAAACAAACATTTAGTAATTGATTAGTCATCACTATAAAATTGGTAATTTGAATTTCTAACATGACTGATTACACCAATTATTAATACAAGATTAATATGATATACTCCTCTGTTTCATATTAAGTGTCACAAAAGTGTATTTTGGTTGTTTTAAAATAAATATTACAAACTAAACTTTTACAAAAATGTTACTAAAATATTCTCAAACATTAATGATAAAGTTTATATTTTCAAGAAAAAAACTGCATGTAACCAATTATATTCTTTTGTATAGTTCTAATACAAGGATAAATTTGTAAATGTTACTGTATTAAATGAAGGTTTTTTAAAATGCGTAATAGACAAAAAAAATTGACACTTAAATTAGGACGAAGATAGTAGTTTTTTTAGTATACGGTATCAGTTAATTACTATACTACCCTAATAATGTAATAATGACGAGTAGTGTAAATGCTACTCCCTCTATTTCTTTTTAAGTGTTGTTTTAATGAATACACAGATTAAGAAATATTTTCAATAAGCCAAAAAAATAATTCTACCGTCCATATTTAATTTTGAAAGAAACGCAAATAGAGTTAATGAATAACTATAACTGAAAATTAAGAAAGAACATTTTAAGAAAAAAAAATAAAAATAGATAACTATACTTACTTGAGAATAAAATTTTAGAACTAAAACTACTTAAAACAGATAGGGAGTAATAAGTAATTGCCACCTTATAATTTAGAACAACAATAATTGTGAGGAGCTTTTTTATGCTTGGCTTTTAGTAATGTGGAATGGGTTACTGAGACAAAATTATAGTTTGCACTCACTTTTTCATTGTTGGATTTGCTTTTCAACAAAGCCAATTTGTTAT
>CANYCX011187862.1:0-11577 GCA_948193385.1 Breynia disticha f. nivosa
TTCTCTTTTCTATTTCATCTCTCCTCATTAACTAATTCAACTACCCTTCATTCAATTTTCCTCCTCCTTATTTCAAACACCTACCTAACTCACTCAATATCCCTTTTTCCAATAAAATGCTACAACTCCATCTATTCAACTGAACTATCCTCGACTCTCAGCTGCCAATATCCTTACCTGAGATCAATTTTAGAGAACACTGTAGCTCCCCGCAGCTGATCGATCAGATCATCTATCCGTGACAACGGATACTTGTTTTTCACTATCACTTTATTCAACTGACGATATTCTATACACAACCGCATACTACCGTCTTTGTTTCACACAAATAACACAGGTGCGTCCCAAGGTGAAACATGAGGGCGTATAAACCTTTATCCAACAGCTCCTCGAGCTGTCTTTTCAACTCCTGTAGCTCCACTGCTGCCATTCTATACGGTGCAATTGATATCGGTGCAGCATCCGGTACTGTCTCTATCATGAAATCAGCCTCTCGCTGTGGCGATAATCCAGGTAACTCGTCTAGAAAAACCTCAGGATAATAACGTACAACCTGTACATCTCGTACCTCTACTCTTGGCTGATTCACGTCAATCATTGACGCTAAATAGGCATCACAACCCTCTCGAATTAACCTTGTAGCTGATACTGTTGAAATCAAACAAGTAGGCACAACTTTCCTCTCACCTACCAATAACACTCGTTTCTCGCCGTTAACTTCAATAACGACTTCCTTCGAATAGCAATCGACTATAGCTCAGTTCCTCGATAACCAATCCATACCTAGAATAATACCAAACTCAACCATCCTCAGAACAATCAAATCGGCTAGGTAAGTGGACTCACCTATCCTCAGCTCACAGTGTCGCAAAATATGATGTACTATTATAGTACTACCCGTAGGCATAGATACAGCAACAGTGTACCCCAGCTGCTCAATACTACCATCTATCTACTCGACAACACTCTCGCTCACAAAAGAACAAGTAGAACCCGGATGAATCAGTACTAAAGTAGGATAAGTAAAAATAAAAATAGTACCGGTGATGACGTCCGAATCCTATACTGCCTCATCTCGGGTCATAGCATACACTCTGGCCTGTGGCGCTAAGCCTATAGGTCCTGTAGCTCCGCCAGATCCACCAGCTATACCCGCTGTACCAGAACCACTAACTCCACCTCTGGAAGCTGATCCTCCTCTAGAAATGAAACTTGAAACACGTCCGCCTTTACCACTACCTCTATCAGAAGCTATTGTAGTACGACCTCACTCACACTACTCTGTCGTGACACAGTACCTCCTTGAGACTTCCGTCTCTGTGGACAATCCCGGCTAAAATGTCCCGGCTATCTGTAAGTATAGCATAATAAACTGCCGATACCTATACCTCGGCTCAGAGGAATCGGAGGTCTGGTGAAATAACTCCTCCCACCTCTAGCCCCTCTCCCGAACTGTTTACTCTCGCTACCACCTGTGTCTCGTGGTGGTTTAGCATCTGCCTTCTTCTGTTTCTTACTGACTAACCCAGAACTCTTAGTCTTCTGTCTTTTCCCTTCTTTCTTGCTTACTTTCTCACCCTCTGTCCTGAGCTCCTCAGCTCTAATAGATGCTTCAATCAAGATCTCATATGTTAAGGGTTTCAATGCAATCCGATTGCGAATAACATATTGCAATCCTCTCTCAAATCTATCCCTCCTCTTCTGATCAGTATCTACATCCTCTGAAGCATATCGGGATAATCTAGTGAACTCTGCCTCATAGTCCACTACTGACATATCTTTTTGTTTCAACTTTAGAAATTCTATCTTTTCTTTGTTTGATAGTGTGGAGGAGTATACTTCTCTGTAAACTTCTTCAAAAAATCATCCCAGGCCAATATCGGAGGATCTTTCTAACTATATGGAACTGTCTCCCACCACCTCCAGACTGATTTCTCTAGTACAGAAGTAGTATATCTTAATTTCTATTTAGGATTGCATCTCATACGGGTCAATATCCTCTCTGCAGCCAATCATCAGCCTCTGCTGGATTTGTAGTGCCCTCAAATACCTTAGCCCCCTGCTTCTGCACCTCAGTGAAATTTTTATCAATACTCAGATTTGATTTGCTCTCGGAACCTTTTTCAGTTTCTTTATCTTTCTGACCCTGCTCTTTCATCAGTTTCTGCATCATTTCCAAAAATGGTGCATTCATAGGGTCGTATGGGGAATAGGCATCGTAGGTGGTATTGTAGGCTGCTCTGGAGATATCGGGGCTACTGGTGTCGACCCCTGTCCTCCAATAGAATTGCCAGACTCAGCAGTGTGATCAGGTGATACATCTCTAGGCTCCATCTGTTTCAAAACAGTTTCAAACATTTTAGTTTTTCAAATCCACACACACGTGTTCCATTTATTGGCACAGTCTGTAAAGAATTTAATCCCTGCTCTGATACCACTAAATGTGGAGCTCAAATTTTTAAAATAAATTTCCTCAATTATATATTAATCAAAGAAGAGAGAGAAAGTACTATGTATATATATTTATAAACATCATTCGGCCCAAAATATTTTATATACACGCGAAAGCATCATAAGTTTGAAAACAAGTTCAAACTATTTATATACATAGAATGTACATCATGTACAAATCAAACACTAAAATCTGGAGCTCGACCTCGAGAATATCAAACACTGAACCTCTGATCACAACAGCAACGATGTCTGGTCAGCTGCTACCTACGATCTGCACAACATTTAAACAATCACAGGGGTGAGTATTTAACTCATTAAGGAATAATCAGATTGAATTAAATGAAGTGCAGGAAATTTATTCGCAGCACGGGGCGTGCTCATGACACACGAGGTTGTGTGCATGTATAAAATTTCCAGCCAACACGATGTATATCAATCAACACGTGCCGTGCTCAAATTCACTATCTCCAGGTAACACGAGTCGGGTTCAGTTGAGTACGATGTCGTGCTCACCTCGTTTTCCAGATCATTTTCAGTATGATGGTGTGCTGTTCAACACGAGGATGTGCTGAACTTCGAAAAATGCCTATTTCATTTCTGGTTTAAGGTATGTTAGCACACAACAGTTTATATCCTTATTTCTTTAGTTCTATAGGCCATTTCCTTATCATTTTCATACAGAAAATACATCAAGTTTAGCACATAGTTAACCAAGCTCAAGTATGGTCTATAAGTATAAATATAACTATAACCATACAAATGACATCTCAAATACACATCAGTCATTAATCACACAGAATATCAATTTTGCACACGATAATCACTTAATCACACAGTTCATTAACCACACAGATTATCAATATCACACAGATATTCGCATTCAAGCATTTTATTCATATAAATGAAAATAGATGCAATGTCAATGCAATTTCACACAGAATGACTCGAGTTTTATCCACCATAGCACACAGTAGTGGAAATCCTCTATAGCACACAACAGAGGTACCACAATAGTCTGAGCATAAAGCTCGTAAGTTTGGCTAACACACAGTAAAGCCAGGACCGCACACAACTCACCCTTTTTATCCACACAGGATCTTATTTATCCTCAAATATTCTCTAAACCTCAAGAACATCATTCCCTTCATTTCCAATAACAAATTCCACCCCTAACTTCCATCATAACATCCCAAAAACTCACTTCATCACATTACAAGCACATGCAAGCATAAAACTTACCTTTAATGCACTTAGAATTGATGTTTGGCAAGAATTATGATGTTTCCTTGCTCCTCCATACTGCTGGAACATAATTTAGGGTTTCAGAATTGTGCTGCTAGCTTGTTTCTCTGTTTTTACGAATGATTTAATCAGAACAGAATAATCGATATCTTTCTAGACCACAAGACCTCGAGCACGGGTCGTGCCATTCGGTCGTGCCGTGAAATCCCAGTGCGAGTTTTAAATCAGTCGTACTCAATCTCGTTCTGCAATTATTTCGACACGAGGAAGTGCCAATTTTCCAGGTTGAGCACGAGGTCATGCTCGTCTGCCCCCATGAGCACGAGGTGTGCTGCACGAGCGTGCTGACTGATTTTTTTCACAATTCTTACCTAAATCAATTTGATTCGATCCTGTTTTAATGTATTTTTTGAAATATTTAAATTCCCACGATTTTTTGGACGTTACATAATTAATGTTCATTTTTCTCTCATCATCCTATTCTATGTTTGATGATGTTATATTTCATTAATAACTTCTTAATTATAATATGAATCACTCATGCATCAAACATACTAATGAATGGTATTTGGTTTTAAATTATAATAGACATGTTACTAAAATTAGACTTGTTTGTTTTTGCTTATTTTGAGACAATAGTCGATAATAAATTGTTCATTGAGTCATCTTTTTAGGCTAGATAATATTGGTTTAGACTTGTTTATTAAGATTGAAAGATGTTGAACTTAAAACTATTTTAAAACTTTTTTGTTTGATTAGTTTGAGGATACTTTTCTAATTAAATGACTATTTTATTTTAAATTATTATATTTAATAATTATTTTTATATAATTATTATTTATCTTGTTCGATTAGTAATCTACTGGTTGAACCAGTTTCCCAATGATTCGGTTCTCTATCCAAATTGCTGACCGAGTCGGATCTTAAAGCAGCTTGCAAGCACACATTTTTGGATGCTGCAAGCACTTGTCACTAATAATGTACACACAGGACAAGACAGAGAAATCAGGAGAGAGAAATTCTATGTTCATGTTAATGGGAGCGAATGGGTGGATTTAGTGTTTTGTACATAAGAATGGAGAATTTAGAGTTGATTACACCTATGGTATATAAATTATAAGTTTTTGTGTTCTAAAATACTTTAACTAAATTTTATTTCACAATAATTATTAATGTTTAGATTATGTTTCAACATAGTACCTAAATATGATATAAGCAGAACGCCTAATTTAAAGTAGACTAAAGACAGATAAACTTTCCAACAAAGTTATGTAAACTCATTCCCTTTTCTGATCACTTTTTAAGCAAATATCTCTCTTCTTTCTTGCTTCTTCAATGTACAAGCCTCCTTTTTTAACTGTTACTAAAACATGTATCCAATTTATTATCTTTTTATTTAATTTTGGTTATTCTATACCTTAATTGTATGTTGTTTTGTCACTGTTAGCTCTTAAAAGATGAGCCTTTTCATAAGAAAAAGATTATCTACATTTTGTGTTTCTGTAAACTTCTGTTCAATGACTTTTGCGGTTGGCTTGATTGAAAGATTTGAATCTTTGAGTATATTGTTCTTCGTAGTGTGTGAGAACAAATAACATTGTAACGCCCCAAAAATTGTACTAAAATATTCTGAAAAATGTGTAAACAGTAAGGCCAAGCTGCCTGGGGAACGACCTAGCCAAACTGTTCCCTAAATCGTTTCAGTTATGGACAAAAAGCTGATTTTTATGGACAGAAGTCAGAAAATACCTGGAGAACGATTTGGATAGCCTGTTCTCCAAATTGTTTGACTTTTTGGGACGTTAAAAATAGATCCGCTTGAGACATTCTTAAAGAGGAAACAAACCTAAACAAGCCACCCGTCTTCTCCCTTCACCCCACCCTAAAAACCTTTTGATCTAAGACCTAAAAACATTGAATTCAACTGCAAAAACCCTAGTTTTAGTAGATTCAAGCTTGAAGAGAAGTGTGCTTGGCGAATCTCTTTGGAAGAGCTAGGTAAGTTCTAATCTTATATTGATTTTTTTGAGATTTCAAGTCTAAGGTTTGGGAAATGGTTGAGTAATGGATGAGTTAAGGTTAATGGAAATAATGTGGGTTAAAATGAACAAATAAAAATGAGGGTTAGGAGAGATTGAGATTTCTACGGTTTCGGTAATTTGGAGTTTTCGATAAACAAGCGTGAGAACGTGGAAATTGAATGTGGTGTCATGTTTAATATGTACAAAGTGGTTCAAAATAATGTAGGAAAACATTATTCTGAATCCGCAGCAGAGTTGAGCGGCGAGCCGACTACGCGGAGCTCGAGGTAAGTGTCCACACTTCCCATTATCTCATTCATATCTGTACGGGTTAAGTATACCCGATACATGTGCAATTGTTTAAATGGTAGTAGCACTTGAGTCAGTAAAATGGGACTTGTTTGTCTGGGTTGTGAGCTTGCTTGCTTGTATGAATGGTTGTGTGAAAACGTTGCTCGGTGGTTACTTGAGTGTGAGTTTAGAATAAGTATTGAATTATTGATGTGGTTTTATTAAATTGATGGAATGAGTGCAAGTATGATATATTGAGTTCTTGTTTAACATATGTGGGATCATGTTATGATGAGATTGATTTTGTAAACTCGATTACATTCATGAATAGTCTTGTATGACAGTGCTGAATGTATGAATGCGCTATTGCTTATTGGTATGTTTACGAAAATGATTAGATGGGAATGTAATTGATGGTAATGATGCTTTCTTACGTTTGAATGAGGAACGTTTATATGTTCATATGAAATGGAAATGCTTGCAAATGTGCACTTTGATATATCTTTGTGAGAGGTATGGAATTACATCTTGATGTTGCTATATGCTATGCTTATATGAGTTGTCTGAAGCATGTCAGTTGATTGACAATAAAAATGAGTGTGCTACTGTGATGCATAGTATGAGTATGCACTGAATTGTGGTTGACTGAATGCATTAATTCATTCATTTGTTGCATTAAGCATTTGTGTGACACATGGCCGTACTGTTCTAGGCTGTGCCCGATAATGATTCCAGGTGGAGCCCCCATGCCGGTCTGGGATCAAGATAAAGTATATATTTCTAATGGAGTTTCGATACTGGGCTGGGCCCGATGATAAATTCTGGATGGAGTTCCGATGCCAGTCTGGGATCGAGGAAAAAAGAAAGACCTCGGGGCATGCACATGTGCCAACTTCTGTCTTTCTTTGGGGTTAATAGTGCGGGAACTGCACACAAACTCATGCTCTCTCGTATGTGCTCCTCTCTTGATCAAATCTTCAACCATCTCCCTAAGGATCTCGTTTTCCTTAGGACTCATCCAGTAGTGGGATAGATTCGGTAGACTAGAATCTGGAACAAGGTCGATGTGGTGTTGGATGTCATGGAGGGGAGGTAATCCGTGAGGCAGTTCGTCTGGCATAATCTCCTGTAATTCATCTAGAAGTGTTTGCACTCTGGGTGGTATCTCTGGGCAGCCTTGTTCCCCGCCTTTCACAACCACTAAGTGAATCTCCTTTCCGTCCTTTGCTTCTGCGACAAACCCCCTCTTGCTGTGTTCTAACGTCAGTAGCGGCCCCTTACACGGTTCTGTCCGCCCCACCTTAGTACCGATTGGCATTAAGCGATATTTCACCCTGTTTCGCGTAAAGTGATATGTATTGTCACGGTCATGATGGTTTGTGCCGACATCATATTTCCAAGGTCTTCCTAACAGTATTTGGCATGTATCCATAGCGGTTATATCGCAAAAATGAGAGTCGGAATACTTACTGATTGAGAAGGGTACCTTGTATCTCTCGGTAACGCGAATGTTGCTGACATTGGTGATCCACGCGATATTATAAGGATTTGGGTGTGGTTCAGTGGGAAGCTTAAGTTTCTTTACTGTAGCTTGGCTAATGATATTCTCTTGGCTCCTCCGTCGATAATTAGTTCGCACAGATTTCCCTCCACCATACACTTGCTGCGGAATAGTTGGTGTCGCTGGGAATCCATCAACTCCTTCTTTAAAATCATCAACCTCCGAATAACCCCGACGTAACTTACTCCATCCTCCTCGTTCTCATCGCTTTCACCATCAGGACTGCATTCCTCTTCATCATCACTTGACTCGGTTTGCTCAACGTATTCACAAACTTCCTCTTTGGGCATTCATTCGACTGGCAACCTGGCTCGCTGCATTTAAAGCATTTAATGGGCGCTTGTTTGGCATACGGGTTTGTTGTCTTTGGAGCTGGTGGCGATGACTTATTGAGAGCTGCTGCCCCAAAGTTAGACCCTTTACTATTGAAACTGCACATAGGTATGGCCTTGCCATGCTCTTTCCCTCTCTCGTTTGAAACTCCCTCTGGCCATATGATCTTCTATTATCCCTGGCCCTCTGTTTGACCAAGACTTCAGCCCTCATTGCTAAGTTCTGGGCTTCGTGGACATTCAAAACCATCTGAATCCCAATCTTCTTTTTGAGTGCGGGTTCCAGTCCCTCAGGTACCTGGCAGCCTGCTGCGTCTCACTTTCAGCTAGATTGTTTCGAGCCGATAACCTCAGAAATTCTGTTGTATACTCGTGGATGCTCTTATCTCCTTGAACACAATTCAGGTAGGCTTCAAAAACATACTGCTCATAATCTGGGGGTAGGAAATGACGCCTAAGCAGCTATTTCATTTGAGCCAATGACGACACTGGCGCTCATCCTTCTCTCCGCCGACCCTCTTTTAATTGCGTCCACCATACTGAGGCCCCTCCTTTTAAACGGTAAGCTACTAACTTGACTTTCCTATCATCCAGAATGTTGGTGTAGTCAAAGAACCCTTCAACCTCTTCTAGCCAGTCGAGGAATCCTTAGATGTCAAGGTTACCACTGAAGTTGGGAATATCAACCTTCAAACGGTAATCCTGGTTTCCCCATCCATACCTGTGATGATCTCTCCACAGTGGATCCTCGTCTTCCTCGCTGGAGTGTTCATCGTCTACGACAGGTTCTAGTGCTTGTCGCAGTGGTCGTCGAGCAGGGGCGTCTTCCCTGTCAACCGTGTCTTCCCCCTAGGGCCGCCGTTTCCTTACAACAAAGTCTATAGTTGCCTCGCAATAACAGTCAATTGTTGCTCTATGTTCCGTATAGAAGTCCCGTGTTCGTCGAGTCTCCTCTGGGCATCTACCAATCCGCATTCATTACCGCCGGATTGTTTGCCATAGCCAAGTCGAACAAGCTCTGTGATAATCAAGGCTCTGATACCACCTAACGCAACGCGAAAGAAAAAATCAACAAGATGTTAAGCACCTTAAACAACTAACAAAGCTGTAGTAGTAAAATAAGTAATATTGAATAATCATCCCTGGGTTACAACGTAGCCTCTATATATAAGAGAAGGAAGCGCCATTTTTGAACCAGAGTTCCAAGCAAAACAAAGTCTAAAGGAAGTAAAATTCTAAGGAATGTAAACAACTAAACATAAGTATAAATCTATAATTGACTACTTCTGACACTAGTAATGACTATTGGATAAGTTGATAAAAATGTCTCCAGTTGCAGCACGTCATTCTAGCCCCTGGTCATTCCAGCCCCTAGACATTCTAGCCCCTGGTGTCTGTCGTTTACAACCTTTAGACCGATGCCCCATCAAAATCAATCAAAGTAAAGTGTATATAAGCAATCTAAACATCAAGCCAAGGACATAACCATGCCAAACCAATAAGAATCACTCAAGCATGCTCATATAATGTAACTCAAGAAATAATCACAATTCAAGCTCTTAAGTGTTCATAAGACATAATATACATATGAGCATTTAACAAATCACCCATAATTAAGCTTTATAGCTTTGATGTTTTTTAATTTAATTTCCTTATATCATATAAACACTAAACATAGCCATAGTAAGTGTAAGAACACTGACCTCGACAATTGTATGAAGTCGGCGTCGGGTTCAACTTCGATCCAAAGCACGTATAGATCCTCCTATACGAATTTGAAACACATAAAGGTTGTTATTAACTTGTTTCCTTATGGATTTCATCAATATAAACATATAATACAGCCTTGCAAATTCACTCTACACTTCTCAGTAACTTTCCACACTAACCAATTCTCGTAACATCTTTCAAACCATGGTTCCAATGGTCTAACTCTTCCATATGAGTTCCTTAACTCAACTTGAACTCATTAATAGAAATTTCCAACTTAAATCAGTTCCATTTCAATTCATCTAAAAATCCTAGCAAGCCAAAACTCATATATATACACAAAAGCAAGAATATAAGCTTACCTTGATATAATTTCCACTAATTTTAAGCAAGAATTAACGTTTCTTCTTTCCAAAACACCTTCTCAGTCACTTCAAGGGTTTCCAATTGCTTGCTATCTCAAGTTTTACTCTGTTTCAAATCAAACAGGATACTCAATCGGTATGTCCATAAAATCCCAATCGACATGGTCTTGGGCATGGGTCGTGCTCTAAGTTATGCTGTGCAACTCAACACAAGTTTTTCTTTAGTCGTGCACAATCTAGTTTTGAATTAAATTTAGCACAGGGTTGTGTTAATTTTTAGGTATGATCACGGTGTCATGCTGCTTAATTGGCATGAGCACGAGGTCATGCTATGCCCCGTATTTTTACTAAATTTATTTAAGTGCAGATGTTATGTGAAGGATCTTTACACCAAAAACAGCCTGCTAGAAAGTGAACACATGCACCCCACGATCATTAGAGGTTGACGAGCATGTCACAATTTTTGAATATGCTTGACCGGTAATAGCACCTGACCGATTTGATGGCAAAGCCTTTTGCTCCTATCTACTTCCCCAAGAGGATTCATTACACCATCTGGGTCTTTACCATAATGTGATGGATCTCATCAATTATGGGGTGGGATTGCTTGTTCGCAATTGATACCACTGCCTACACAAAGTTGACGTTGGAGTTTCTGGTGTCATCGCATCTACGATGTACCTATGCAAAAAGAGTGTAGGAAATGTGACCACTCAGAATCTTCTCAGCCTCTACAACATGCACTATCGATACTCGATCCATCTAAGACACTTTTTGGGCAGATCCATCCTGGACCAGGTATCTAGCCCAAAGACTGCAACATTTTTGTAGATTATACTACCCGACTGTTGTAGGGTCTAAACCAGTTTGACGCCCTTTCATTAATAGATGTGCAGACGGAAGCAAACTTCTTAAATATGATGGTGCTATCTCATATGTGGATCATCATCAGAGTAAGGATTATAGAGGGTCTGCAATACACGTTGCGAGGTGTTGTTGATGATGATGTTCCTCCTACTGAAAAGGAAGGACAGGCGGTCGAGAGACAGGTACCAGAGGCTTTACCTCAACTATCGTAGTATGGTTAGCCTTCATAGTTTGACCAGATTCTAGTGCTCGAGCAGCATTAAAGCACCACTCTAGCCACGATCCAGCAGCATCAAGAGGCGATATATAGGGATCAGATGGCCCGGGATGGCCACATTTATGTCATAAAACATTAGGTACATCATATGTTCCAACATATGAACATCTAGTCGCTACCTTACTAGCCACCTCCACCATACTAGTAGTATTACCAGCCATGTCCTGAGTACTATTAGGCATTGCCACAGTAGTCGGATGACCATGACAGTGTTTATCATGTTGATGATTGAGGGTGTTGAGTGTAACATCCTAAAAATACATATAAATACTATAAAAATACGTATAAATACAGTAAAAATACGTTTAAATACATAAAAAATACGTATAAATTTTTCGCGAATTATTTTAATAAATAATTTGGTGAAAGATGTAAAATAATTATAAATTAAAAATCGGAAAGGTTTAAGTCGATCGTGAAAATAAAACGACGACAAAGTATATTAATACGAATGGGG
>CANYCX011188491.1:0-11244 GCA_948193385.1 Breynia disticha f. nivosa
TGTTTATTTTAAAATTAACGTACGTTAACAAAATGAAATTTCTAGGAAACGTTATATGAATAACGTACGTTATTAGCAGCATTAATGTAGATTATTCCCTTCAGACATAAGGTAACGTATGTTTAAGGGCAACTAACATACATTATTTGCATACCAACAATATTACTTAGCACTTTTCGACCTCATTTGATTCCTAACATGTGTATACTTATACATACATGCTTATCACTTAAAATAAACATCATATCAACTTAATTAACATCAATTAACATTGAATTAAACCTTATTCAACACCCAAACATAATACCATAATACACTTAATTCATCATCTCATTTTGTTGTCGTTTCACTCATTTACTAACAATGCACACCTAGAATGCATCACATAACTTTCAAGGCCTTTCACATAAATTTAAAATCTTCCACTCTCAACCAATTATAAATTATTTCATCATTTACATTTTCATTCAAAGATATGGACATTCATTACTTTGGTTTCAACCACCGCTTACACAACTTTCTCGGCACATGCAAGAAATCAAACAACGCGCACACGCATATTTCATCCTTATTCATAATTATTATTTTCAATTTAAATGAACTAATTTTTGGGGCATCACAATATTGGTTCTAGATGCCGTTAAATAGATGAGTGAGCTGATCATACCTCTATAAAGCTTCACATCCACCGAATTTCCATTCTCATCTTTATCAAGCTTTAATGTAGATGCCAATAGAGTTTGCATTTCCTTATAATCTTGAAGCTTGAAATTCTTTTGCAACTTCTTGGTGTATTTGGTTTGATGAATGAATATTCCTTCCTCTTTTTTTTATTTGAACTCCAAGGAAGAATGGGAGCTCTCCCATCATGCTCATCTCAAATTAACCTTTCATCAAAGAGCAAAATTCCTCAGTCATGGAGGGGTTAGTAGTACCAAATACAATGTCATCTACATAAATTTGACAAATAAGTACATCATGTTTTAGTTTTTTTTATAAAGAGAGTGTTATCTACATGGCCTCTTTCATAGCCATAATGGATTAGGAAAGAGCTTAACCTTTCATACCAAGTTCTCGGTGCTTGCTTTAACCCATATAAAGCCTTTTTCAAGTTGTAAACGTGATCCGAGAAATCTTGTTCTTCAAAACCCGGTGGTTTCTTAACATATACCTTTTTTTGACTCACTCCATTCAAGAAGGCACTTCTAACATCCATTTGGTATAGTTTTATCTTCTTGTAAGACGCATATGCACATAATAGCCGAATTGCTTCCAATCTTACTACCAGTGCAAAAGTCTCCTTATAATCTAATCCCTCTTCTTGATTGTACCATTGAGCCACCAACCTAGACTTGTTCTTAATTATGTTTCCGTCTTAATCATACTTGATCTCATGAACCCACTTAACTCCAATAATTACCTTGTCCTTGGGTAGAGGAACTAACTCCCAAACATTACACCTTTGGAATTGATTGAGTTCCTCTTTCATGGTCCTACACCATTTATCAAACTCCAAGGCTTCCTTAATGTTTTTGGGCTCTGCCATTGAGACGAAGGCAAAATTCTCGTGGTACTCAAGTAATCCTCTTCTAATCCTAACTTCATCCTCTAATTTGCGAATGATTTGATCCATGGGGTGTTCCTTGACATGTGCCCAATCCTTCTCAAGTGGAACAAGTGCTTCACCTTCCTCTTTAAACTCATCTTAAATAGATTTCTCCATTTGTGTGGCTTCCTTAGCATCTTGCTCACCTTTCTTAGAAGTTTCACCTACATCATAATCATCAACAAAAACTACCTTTCTTGGAGGTGAGATCAAATCATCAAATTTAACATGAATAGACTCCTCAACCATATTAGTCCTAGCATTAAACACTCTATATACTTTACTATGATTAGAATACCCTAAGAATATGCCAAGGTCTGATTTATAGTCAAATTTCCTAAAATTTTCTTTTCCATTATTCAAGATATATACCTTGCAACCAAATGGATGAAAGTATGAGATATTGGGTTTCTTACCTTTCCACATCTCATAAGGGTTCATTTGGTCCTGCCGAATGTGTACTCTATTGATAGTGTAACACGTTGTGTTCATTGATTGGCCTAAAAGCACTTAGGAAGATTGTACTCATTCAATATGGTCTGGCTCATTTCTTCTAAAGTCCAGTTCTTTCTTTCCACAATGCCATTTTATTAGGGTGTTCTTAGAGCCAAAAAGTTATGCTCTATTCTGATATGTCCTTATTGCAATTATTGCTAAGCCCTTTTCATTTTGAACTAATCTACACCATTTAGTAAACTCAATAAAGGTATCACTTTTATTAGCAAGAAAATAAACTCAAGTAAATAGGAAACGCTAAGCAAGTTATGTGTTACACCATCAACAAGCAACACATTATGAAGAGTATATAATTTACCTCATAAACTAACATCTCGATAAGGTCCTATTAAGTCTATATGTACAAGCTCTAAAATCCTAAAAGTACATATTTCTTTCTTAGGTTTAAAATAACCTCTAGTATGTTTAGCTTTAATGCAAGGTTCACAAAAGTGATCTTTAATATATCTAAGTTTAGGAAGCCCTTTACCTACTTCACTTTTAGATAATTTAGAAAGCAAAGGGAGTGGTGTATGTCCTAATCTTCTATGCCATAAATTTGCATTCTCATCTATTGAAACTAAACATTTTTCACATAAGGATTCCTCATTATATAAATTAACAACATAAACATTGCCTTGTCTTACACTTATAGATGCTTTTTTTTATTTTTTGTAGACACAACACAATGAGTTGATTCAAAATTAACCTCAAAGTCTAAATCACATAAATAGGAAACACTAAGCAAGTAATGTTTTACACCATTAAAGAGTTAAAGAAGAAGAAATGACACAAGAATTTAGAGTGGTTCAGCACAATCTTGCCTACTCCAGTACCTTAGTACCTCTACTAAGGTTTTCCAAGCTTCCACTATATGCTTTTTTTTACAAATCACTTTCAAGATAAGTGAAAACTTAAGTACAATGATCAATCTAACTACAAACTTTCTATCCTTAATAATTAGCTAAACACAAGCACTTCTAACCAATTACAAGTTGCTTTTTACAAAGCTTCAAATATTCTTCTTCAAAATTGCTTAAATACTTGTCACTTGATGAAAACTTTGTTCACAAGATTGAACTTTATATTTTTCAAGTTTTAGAGATGTTTTCGAAGTTTTAGAGATTTTTTCAGCTGAGTTTTAGACCCTTTTATACCTCTCTCTTAAGCTTATGGTTGTTAGACACATAAACTAGCCATTTGAGTTGGAAATGCCCAATCATTTAATGTTGTGTAGGAGTGAGTAATGTATGCTTAGCTCTAGTAACGTACGTTACCCAAAACACGTGGCAGACCATTTGCTTATCCATTATATTTCTAGAAAGTTTCCACAAAAACAGAAGCATTTGGTCGAAAGTCTAGAAGAAATTAAGGTATGTTAATTTCCATATTAACGCATGTTAATCTGGATAACGTATGATTCCTTCTTGTCAGTCTTCGTTGCTCATCTATTGGGTTTTTCTGGGAATCCAAATGAATAATGTACATTAACACCTATGAGTAACGTACGTTAATAATTTCCAGAATGCAGCATTTACTTGAAAAATCAATCTTTATCACTTTAAAGAGTTTAACATTATCAAAACCAAGTTAGGGACTTAATGCTATTAACCCTTGATCCAACATTTCTGAATTAGTGGGTTCAATCCCACAGAACATAGGGACAGGGGATGTTAGCCGAAAATTATGGATACATGTCTAGACATGGTATTTGGATTAGATTTACTAATGAGAACACTATATAGTTTGAGGTCATAAGTAGTTCTCATGTGCAAGTCTTACATTGGAGTTTTTAGACCAAAAATCTCTATGGAACTCTAAATGGAGTTTTGAATACTTTGACATATGCCTAACGTGCCTATAAAAGAGTGATAAGTATGGGTATGACTAGGTATGCATTTGTTCATGCTAGAGAGCATGAAAGAAGTGAAGGAATTACCCGCTCTCGAGGAGAGAGAAAATGTCATTGGCCACTTGATTAGTGAACTGAAAAGAGTGTGGCCTTTATCATATGAAATAATGAGTTTCATTATTTATTTGAAAGATTTACTGTCACTACAATATCAAGGAATTGACTAAATAAGGATGATTGTTATATGCCTTATATAATTCTGGTATTTAGGGTAAGGGACTATGTAAGTTTGTACTATATCAAATAGATGTCATAATATCCTCATTCAATTTGGGTTATCATAACATTTTCCTAGAGTTTGTTTATGACCTTTAGGAATTAATATGCCTAATTCCAACATTAAATGGACCGATAAGATCCCACATGAAGAGTAGGTCTAAAAAGGGTAAAATCAGCATTTCTATTTTGGACGTATATCGGGGCCATTATAAGGACAAATATATAAGGCTGAAAATGTGTCAATCTGACACAATGTAGGACCAATGAAGATATGGGACACAACCATCCAATGGTTACTACTAATAATGTACGAATTAGATAACTAATAATGTGGATGGAAGAGTTCTAGTTGGAAAAGGGTAATGACACGTTTAAGACATACTTTGTTATAAAAATGCGTGTCTTTCTGGGAGACAAAGAATCCTACTTATCCTCTACTTAGATAATCCTAATTGATTAAGGATCCAAATTTGAATTAAGATTCAAATTTGAATTTGAATCAAAGAAGAACAAATAGTTTAAAAGCAAGAGTTAAATAGGATTAGGATTACACTTTTTCACTCCTTTTACTTTAACTCTACTTGGCTATATTCTATATAAGGATACATGTTCTCCTTATTTTCACACTTCTTGGTCATTCCCTACTCAGATTAAAGGTGAAAAAAATTTGTTTATTTTCTTACTAACACCTTTTGTAGTCGTGCATACCAAAGAGTGAGCTAGCACTCGCCTCTTCGTAAGGACTAGCCGTATATGTGTGAACATAAAGGGAGCTCACACATAGGCAGCTCCTCTGTGACAAATTTTTGAAGACTTGAAGGTTTTATGGGCTGGTTACTATACATTATTTATGTTTAGTATTCATCCGGATAGGTTTCTAACAAATTTTTTAGATAAGTTCCCTAAATTAGTTAAGTTTTTGCAAAGATCTGCATGTATAGTTCTTGGACGATTTTCTATAGTTATTCTTGATTATTTTTTCAAAGAGTTTTTGCTGCACCATATAGAATAAATTCATAGGAACTTAAAAATTTTATCAGAGCATATTACATTGCACATTTTTACCATGGAAATTCATAAAAAATTATCTGACTAAAACTAGTGTGCTGAAAATCACGTATATGCATAACATGGGTTGTTTTGATTCTATTGGTTTTTTTATGATTGAATGGATTTTAAATGATGACTATAAACTGATCCAGGGTTTTTTTAAAATGATTCAATGGCTGGTTTGAAAAACCCTACATGGTCGATCCAATGATAGATTGTATATGACCTAGTTTTGTTTTAACATACCTTATTATGAGCTAGTCTTAGTGTTTGAACATATAAGAGAGTTTTTTATCAATTAGGGATTAAATCATTTTTTGTAAATGATCTAGGATATTTTTAAGTGATTTAAGGTCTGGTTTGATTGTTCATACATGGCCAAAACCCTAATGGACAAAAAACTACCTAGTTTTACATCTTTGATTGTTTTTATGTACTAGTCATGCATGATTGGATATAAAAATGAGATTATGGAAATTAAAATTGTATTGACATGTTTAATTGATGAGTTATTCTGAACCCCAAATTTGTAAAACTCTTTTTAGAATAAACAGTAATTTTGGCAACTATTTTTTTTCTTTTTCAAACAAATAAGTATGAGAGAGAGAAGATAGTAGAAGTGTAGTTTTCAAATCATTTAATAAAGATCAAGGTTGACCATATACAAAAAAAAAGCAAAATGAGGAAGCAATGGAAATTATTTTACATGCCATGTTTATAAATCTCGTCTACACTACAATGGTATAGACATACAACACAATCATATCAAAAAACTAGGAGCTCGACCTTCTTCAGTATCGCACCGCTTAGCCTTGTCAAAAACGTAGTCTTGTCACTATTCCCTGTCACTCTACACAACATTCAACAACACAAAAAGGTGAGTATATAACATACTCAGTAAGTGAAACCCTAGTGTTGTTAAGATGAGGTGTAGGGGAACCTTCGGCCAACACGAGCATGCTCATGGAACACGATGTCGTGTTCGCGCCTTAATTCTCTAATGGGTCACCATTGCCATATCCCATGTAGTTCGTTTAGGTTTTTATGTGCTAGGAAATCATCCTAGATCATTATCTCACTTCAGATATTTATTAGTACATTATTCGGGCTAAAACTAGGTTTCTGGGCACAGTTAACGTATGTTTATTTTGGCCCTAACGTACGTTATTCATCATCAACTTTCCAGAATTCCCAAACAAGAATAATGTATGTTAAGATACACTTCACGTATGTTACACTACACTAACATACGTTATTGACATAAATAACGTACGTTAATGTGGTCTAGAATCACTTTCCACACATTCTAGTCAAGTTACATGCATACACACTTTATACAACTTGAATGCATGCCAACCAACCCTATTAGCCTCTTAACTAACAATTTTACACACAAATCATCACAAATAATTGCACTCATGGTCAATTCCATAACATTATAACACCGTTCACACACATACACATCAACATTCTCCCTTCATCATCATAATCTAACACATTCTCATTCAAATCATAACAACACACACACTCAACCCTTTCATCTTAAACCATACACAAATTCTTAACTTACCACAGACATTTATCAATTCTACACATATACACATGATTCATTATTAGTCATAACATAAGTCACATTCCTCATTATCAACATCAAATCACCACACATATATATGTTTCATTAGTAATCATAGCCACATGTCATAAACATCATTATCATCAACAAAACACTAACCACAATATAACATACAATCATAGATTAGGTAGGTTATGCTAACATTCACATCAATACCATCTCATGAACATTTCTCATCATTTCATCATGGAACATATAAGATCACATGTTCATCACTCAAACACCAAGCTCATATCATCCCCATAGTTCATACACATTCACTTCTATACAATGAACAACATGTATGCATAATGAATGCAAATGTAATGCTAACACATTTCCACACACATGTTGTGCTCCGGTGCCATATGGATGTGGAATGTGCAAAATCGTAGGTCGGCACGCCCACTGTGCCAACCAGCACGACCTCGTGCCTAGATCATTTTTAACCCACAAACTCGTGCCAGAACATGCTCTTCAATGATGATGTGCACAACCCCCAGCTCATGTGGCACGATTGTGCTACCTGGGAAACTTCCTGAATAGATTATAAAATAGAATTTAAGAATATATTTGACTAGGGATTAAATAGGGATGATTGCCCTATCACATAATGTACCTAAAACATAATAAAAAATGAGTACTTATGCATTAACTACTTTGGTAAGTGTGTTAAAAGCACTTAATGAGTAATTAAATTACTCATGTGTGTGTGAAATTGTGTTGTTGTGTAGAGCAATGAGTAGTTGCAGGATTCTAGGATTCGTGGTGGACAGCTAGCAGTATGATACATGTATAGAGGTCTCGGCTCCTAGCATTTTGAGATTTTGTATTTTGTACTTTGTACATACTGGTAGTTGTTTACATGCATTCGATTTTATACCATAGCTTCCGCATGTTTCTATTTTGGTTTTGTATATAACCTTGAATGAATTTTAATGAATGCATGTGTTTTTATCTTTCTTATTTGTTTGGTTTAGAAATATTATATTAAAAAATGGTTGCCAAAATTCTAAATTATTCGAAAAAGAGGTTTGCAAAATTGGGTGCAAAAAAAAAACTCACAACAATTCATACTAACATCACCTGAACATGACAATAAGTTTAATAAACCATTTTAACATAAACATCACAATTACATCATTTATCCACTAAAAGATGAAAAAATAATTTCAATAACATAAAAATGAATTCCATCAAATTTTTTATGCAATCCAAACAAAACTTTGTAACAAATGATGCATATGCAATATGACAATGCAAATGAGACTCTCTCACAATCTGACTCTTTCCCTTTTAATCTTACACCTTGGACTAATCAATCAAGTCCATAGACATTGCTCTCATTGAGATTTAAACTTCATTTTCAATTGAGCCTCAACCTCTAATTGTTATTTGAGCCTTAAGCTCCATCCTATGAGTCTTAAGCTCCTCTACCCCATTGAGCTTTAGCTCCATATTTATTTGAGCCTTAAGCTCCATTTTTATTTTCTCATTAAGCCTCAAGCTTCTACTCATCTCATCTCAAAATCTTCATGTGTCACAAATACATACAATTCATGAAGAATGTGATGATACTAATTTGTATAAGTATTTTAAAAAATTTCTACAATTTTGTAGTAATGTCATATTCCTCAAATGATACTTGTAAATTAAACAAAATGAGCCTTTCAAACAAACATTTCATGTCACTTTATAATCAACCACTTTAACAACACATGTCACATTGTAGTATACAACAAATATCACCAACCTATTAAATACATATCATACACCTCTTCCATTAACTAAGTAACTCATCAAATATCAAACATAAGCATTCCAAAACCTATTAATCAACATAGCATACCACTTCTCAACATTTCAATTTACACATTATCAACACATATATCACATACCTTTCATCAACAACATAAAATCAAATTCTAACTTGGACATCATAAAGACAAATGCACAACCATAATACATATAATATTTCACAACCATTAGACACATATATATTGCCTTATTAAAATAGCATCAATTTTCAACACACGCAGCCTAAAAACAATCCATCAACATAACATAGGCGTAATTCACACATATAAACAATTTCATACATATTAGCCAAATAGTTAAGCATTATAAAGAAGCTATTTATAGCTAGGTAAGTGTGTATCCGCACACTTATCTCGTCTCTAGCATTTTGAAAGTCTATTGACAGTTTCCATAAATTTTTTTGCTATTAAAATACCCTATACCAACAAACTTCCATCGAAACTCTATAAATTACCAAATTTTCCTTTAAAATATCCATATTTTACAACAAGCAAATCCAATATATTCAACATACAAATCCCATTATTTATCAACCTATAATCCATAAAAGTTTCATTTGCACTATTTTAAGCTAACCTAACCTTATTTCAGACCCAATAATTGAAAAGAAAAAATTCACTTTCTTACCAAAACTCAAAAAATTGTGTTTGTCAAGCCCCTTTGACCCTATTTTCTAACCACTTTCTCAACTAATTGAACTCCAAACTATAGGACACATTGTAGAGGGAATGGTAAACTTCAAAGTTCAACTTGAATCACCCCAAACGAACACATGTATCTTCAGACATGATGTTCGGAAATTGGAGAAAAATCACAAATGTAAAGTCTACCAAAATGAATTTTAACATCGAAATTCAACATGCAATCACATTTATAATCAACTTCTGCTGCAAACAAGTTTCATTTGCCCCATTGTATCTTAATCTAACTTTATTTCAGATCCAATCATTTAAAATAAAAACAAAATAATCTCCTTACCAAAACTCATAAAATTATGTCTATCCAACCTTCTTTCTCTCTATGTTGAAGTTTCTTCCTTAAAATTTTTAACTAAAAGCTTTAATCCAAGTTGTAGATGGCATGGCTAGCTTCAAAACTCAATTTAAATCATCCTAAACGGACATCTATAGCTCTATATATGAGGTTTCAAAGTTGGAGAAAAATTACAAAGGTGTAGTCCACCAAAACAAATTTTGAACATCCAAATCAAGAATACTTACCTTTATTCATTAATTCTTAATGATTTGAATCTTTCATATGAGGTTTAAAAGTAAGAGAAAAATCACAGAGGGTTTTTGAATGAAAAATGGTGTTTGGAAGAGAGGAGGAATCGACGGAAAGAAGAGAACAAGAAGAGGAGAGGTTGGAGAAAGAAAATTACGCACTCTCTCTCCTCCACTTCTTCTTAATCTTTTAAAATTTTTACTTTTCCCCACTTTTATTTTTCTTTTAAATTTTGGCTCTTATCAATTTTTCTTTTCTTTATTTCCATTAAAATTCTCTCTTCTATTTTCTCCCACTTATAATTATTATTTTCTCAAATAATAATTATTTTGAAAAATTAAAATTATTTTAAAGCATTACATCACCCCTTTATCACTAATTAGTAACTTGAGACATATTGTGACGCTCAAATTTATTTTCAAATATCCATTTATTTAATAAAGTATCATATAAAAATGATATCTCAAAGAGATAAAATAATATGTATGTATATATATATATATATATATATATATATATATATATATATATATATATATATATTCCCAATAAATAATATCAGTTTGGCCCGTTTTTAACATAAAACAAATACAGCGGAAACAGTACTGATGTTATACAATATGTACACTGGTATTTGACATATATACATCAAGTTTAAAATTCCAAAAAAACTCGAGTCAACCTATTGGCGGATTCACGGACCACGATCTGCAACTTGAACTGGATCAACCACCTTTCCTTCTAACTTCGCTCTAAAAAAATGTTTATTATAGCCACATGTGTATATACGGATATATACTCAGTAAGTGCAGCACACTTACTAAAATAAATTAGCATAAGTACATATTAATGTTTTATTAAACATTAGGAATTATCCTAATTTTATCTTCTATTCAATAATTCTTAATACATTATTAAAGGTCCACCCAACTTTTCTTTTATTGCTCTTAATTTTTAATATATTAGGAAATGTCCTACTTATATCTTGTTCAGTAGTGTTGAATGATGTTGATTGGTCGGCTGACCATTTTAACCTGAACGGTTTAGTGAACGGCCTTGGTTGCCTGTTTTTATTGTCCGTTTCTATAATTAAATAAGTTCCTTAATCCTTTTCCTTTGATATTCGATAGTAAACTCAATCATAAATAAATAAACCATATTTCCAAAACATATAAACAACATAAATCAACCATATGTCAATAATATGTTATCAACATATATGCAATCATAAATCAAACATATACCAATCACATGTGTGCAAATGCAAAAATGCAATTCACACAATGTATGCCCCGGGGTCTCATCATC
>CANYCX011188836.1:0-11388 GCA_948193385.1 Breynia disticha f. nivosa
AGTATATCTTTATAGTCACCCCTTTAGTTGTTTTAATGATGTGCAGGTCTAGCAGGATTGCCACGAGGAGGATTCGAGCACGTGTTTAGCAAACCGAATTATTTGTAAAAGAGTTTGAATTGAGAAAAAATTGTTATGGATTTATTCATTGTAAATTATTGTATTTTCTATAAATCTTTTGATAAATCCGTGTTTTTGAAGGATTTTGAAAAGTATTTGAAAATAAAAGGTTTTAAATTTGAGTCCCACAAAAAGTTTGTTCTAATATGACTACGATTACTATTAGCAATTATGTATAAATTTATTTAAATTAATTTTTTCTCATATTTTTAAAAAAATTGCCCCCTTAAATTTTTTTTCTGGTTCCATTCCTGACGTAAATTATTTTATGCAAAAGAAATATTTAATAGAAATATGCGTAATATTAAAAAAATAAACTAAATTTTAACTAAATAAATTTTTTTATTAAATATGCTATCGTTATAAATTTCGAAAAATATTTTATAGAGGCCAGCTTTTGTAGAATTATATACATTACCTTCATTATCACATATATGTATCTATAAATATATTTACCTTTACTTTGAAATAGCAAGCTAAATACAAATTTATTGAGGTAAAGGCCATCATACTAAAGAATACTTTTGTTGAGTATTATAGTGAAACAAACAACAATAAAAACTAACTCTGAATCTTTAAAAAATCTTATAATCTGATTGTGTCAAAAATAAATGCCACATGACATTTTAAAAGATAATCAAATAATTTTATTTTAGTAACATAAAAAATTACAACTATTAACATTAATTTTTATGAAACTATTTCATTAAAAAAAATTTACAGTTATTTTTAACCTATCAACGTGCAGGATTAATTAAATATCTACAATTTATAATAAAAAATATATTAATAATTAAAAGACAACTTTATTATACTATTAATATAATTAAAAAAATAATATTATTAATGATTTAATTTGAGATAAAAAATAATACTTTAATAAAATAATAATTTAATTTTTATTTTTATATAATATTATCATATATAAAAAATATAAGTTATTAAATATTAATAATTTAATATGTTAACATTCACTTCAGATTTAAGTGTAGTGTAATAGATAAATAAAAGCAATTAAATGTTTTTATTATAATCGCCCTCTCTTGTAAGAAATTCGTTGCTAGTTGTTGTTGTTATTATTATTATTATTATTATTATTATTAGAGTATTTTATTGTTTACAGTTCTAATCCTAGTTAACTTCTAATTGCTACTATAATATGTAATCCAAGACCGAATATATATCCCGGCATTGTACCGATTAAAAGCTTAGCCGCAAGCATCTAACTTCCTCTTCCAACAAATTAAAACACCTTCACCCTTTCTCCTACGCAATTCCTATCGCTTGATTACAATGGAATCTGAGCAGCCAAAACTTTTTGTTGCAAATTTAAAAAGCCAAGTCACCGAAAATCATCTGACTACTTACTTCTCAAAGTATGGAAAGGTGACTGAAGCTTTGGTTATTTTGCATAAAGGAACTAGCTATAGTAAAGGCTTCGGTTTTGTAACTTTCGATGATCCTGCTGTAGCTGCAACTGTTCTTGATGAGGGCAACCATATGATTCTCGAACAAAAGGTTAGTTTTTTAGCGTTTTATTGAACTTGGTTATTGATTTTGATAGTAAAGATTTTTTCTTTAATGTGAATTTTATGTGTTATCTGGTGTTGATTGTATAGGTTTATGTTAAAAAGGCTATACCTAAGAACCAACAAAGCGTTCATGCGAACGATGGAAATAGAGAGAATGGCAACAGTAGTAGTGGGGATGATGATCAAAACAATAATGGCCATGCAAGGTTCAGTCGTAAAAGGATTTTTGTTGGGGGTTTGCCTCGAAACATAACTAAGGAAGAATTGGGGGCTTTTTTCGAGACTTTTGGTGCAATTACTGATGTCTGTGTTATGCTTGACCAAGAGACTAGAACACCAAGAGGATTCGGGTTCGTTACGTTTGCATCAGAGGAGACTGCAGCAACTGTTTTGAAAAATAAATTTTATAACCTCAATAACCAGAACGTAGAGGTCAAAAGAGCTGAACCAAAAATTAAGAATCCTTATACCAATATGGAATTGAGAGCTGTAAGTGGACATCAGTATGGTTATTACCAAGTTTACTGGCCGATTTGGTGTCCTAATTATCACCTTTATGTGCCTCATCCTTATGCAAGTCGAAATTCAATTTATTATGCACAATTTTATTGGAATCATCTCGACTACAATGGAGGAGAAAAAAATCATACGAATTATTATGGAGCCAGATGGCCCCGCTGATTGTGCAAGATTGTATTGTACGTCAACTCTTTCTACTTCATATTCCAAGTTCATTTCAATATTTGCAATGCTAGCCACTCTTAAGTTAGATTCTGTTAGAAGTTCCTTTTCAGAACTGTGTTTTACAGGATTAGATGTTTATAATGTGTGATACATTGGGTTCTACCTACTTGCTGTTGTTGGTAGTCTTTTGGGCTTGCGAGCAGCCTTGCATGGTCGTCATGACCTATGAGCCACCAAAAAGGTGGTCCGAAAACTAAACTTGATGTTGGATTTCCATGTCTTGAACAAATCTTAACTTATTTGGGCTTTCTCTGAGTCCAAAAGCTTCACATTAGTGATCTTCTATACTTGCTTCAGATAAAAAGTCATAATGATAATTTTAGTTGCATTGGTTGTACTGATGTGCAAATATAATTCTGACTATGTTTTCCTTTTGATTCATCTTGTTTGTGACATTAACACTAACTCTATATAGTCTAAATTATGCTTATTATTTTATGAATTGGTGTGTTTTCAGTTGAGTCTGCAGAAGATCCGACTACAACTCCAGGAAATGCAGACTTGTCAGGCTCTGTATGTTAAACTATGTAGCTATACATCTAAGGCAGAGGAGGAAGGCACACTGAAGAGAAATACAGTAGGCAAAATCAAATCAAATTTTGTTGATTTAACACAAACATTGATCTTCCCTTTTCATTTCTGTAGCAGAGATATTTGTTTTCATTTCTTTCTTGTTTTTTCCCCGCTTCAACTGTTCATAGATGCTATTGATTTGTCAATGTTAACTCTATATAATTCTTCCACATCTGTTTTCTGTGATGATATTAACTTCGTCTCTTTCTTCCACAACATGCGAAATTAGGATTAAAAATATTCTAAGTTTGCTGTAGTCATGCAGATGGTATCAATTGGGTTGAAGTCACTTTCACTTCTTTTTTTTTCAAAGTCAAATGCGTATAACATTGGTTTAAAAGAGTACTGAAGTTCCAAAACCAAACTTGTCTCGTGGTACGTAGTGTGGTTGTGGTGTTATTGAAGAGAAAGCAAAAGTGGAAAATAATTGAATTCAGATTTCCAGGGGCGCAAGTAGCAGACATGAAAGGCACCTCTTCTAAGCAAGGTGGGTTGTAAATTTGGATTCTTCTTTGAAAACAACCCACCAGCAGCCTTATAATTCTTCTTTTTTTCTTTTTTATAAATTCCCTACACTAGTTTCTCTGATTGCATTCTCTTCCAATAAAAAAAGAGAAAGGAAAAGAAATCTCAGACAGTATGAGGGTCCTAGGAATGTTGGGAATTTCTCGTGGAATGTTGTTTTGATTGGTTGCCTCTAATATTGACTTATATTTTTGTTTGTTGGTTGCTCCATTTGTGATGCAAAATGTTGGGAGAATTTTAGTATGAGAGCAATAAAACAGGATATCCAATGAAGAATTAGTTTTGAACTATTAGATGCAGTGAAAATAAATTTGAGTTTTTAATTTTTTTTAGTAAAATACAGTTTAATTTTACGTAATAAATACAAAAGAATGTAGAAGCAGACACGACAATAGGGCGATCGTCCTCTTTTTTGGCTAGTTATAACTAATATTGTTTGTTTGAGATAGATTTGGCAAAAGTAGTTTGTATTTTGTAAGAAGAGAGTAGCATCTTCTGCAAATTGTTTTACAATGAATTAAATATAATTCAAACGAACTCTATTATAAGAATTTAAGCATACAATAAATAAGTGAAGTAATGGAAACCAAAACGAAAATATAAAAATCTCAAAAAGGAAGCAAAGGGTGCAGTGACCAAAAGCAAGAGTAGGAAGAGAGAGAGAATGCAATGTTTGAAGGGTAGATATCACATTTTTGGTAGACGATGACATATCAGAGAGGAGAGAAAAAACTGAGAGGGAGGTAAAGAGAGAGTAATGAGGTTAGGAGTTTGCAGAGAAAATGGCAGGAAGAAGGTTAATGGAGTTGAACTTTAATGGTGACAAGTAAGTATGTATGTACGTACACATCCACACATTCTCTTTCTTTCTTTCATATAACTTAAAGAACTGATAAAGGAGGAAAAGAAGAAATTGAAGGTCTCAAAGTGCCATGCATACAGTAAGTATAGCATGAAAACAGACCTGTCGTCTCTCTCAGTTGGGTTGCTATCCATAATCTACTTTTTCTGTTGACTCTGCACATTTCTTTATATCTTGTTCTAGATTTTGTTTGGATTCTGTGTTGTGTTCCCACTTCATATTCGAACCCACGTAATTCTTTTAAAGAGAGAATTTAATGAGACAGTAGATTAAGACCGTTAGATACAACAAAATGAATTTATTTAATAAAATCAAAGGTTTTGATTTGTTTTTACTATATTTAACAGTTCCGATCCTCTTCGTTGAGCCCATTTTTAGGAGACTCATATTAAAATTCTCCTCTTAACTACATTCTGCATTTGCCTCTCTTTAACTCATCTTCATTACACCATTTTACTTCCAAAAAAAAGTACTACTGTATTTTTGGAGAAACCATCTTTTGATGCTTATTACTATTATCGTCCACATAGTAATTGAGAGTGACATGCATTTTAACTTTAGTTCAGGCACAAATGGTATAATTCGTATAATTAATCGTATCGTAATCGTGTCATTATGGTCTAAAGGTCATCGTATTGATAAGATCAGAGACCTCTAGTAATAGAGCTAAATGCCATTAGCAACAGAGCTCAATCTTGGCCGGCCAATCTTAATCAAACTAATATATGCCCCAAGTATATTCCATGCGTCCTTCTCAACCAAAGCCTATGAACAAGAAATATTCCCGAATCTTTAACTTTATTTAAGCCTTCTGATCATTCTTATTAGTAATTAAACTTGGTTTTCTAATTAACCCAACAAATGAGTGACCCTAAGGTTGTGCTAGTCACAGGCTGTGCCAAGGGCGGACTTGGCTATGAATACTGCAAAGCACTAGCCGAGCGAAACTGCCGGGTCATTGCCACCGACATTCCGCAGCGCGTCCACGAAATGTCGGACCTCATTAAGGAAAATGTCGAGACATTAGAGCTCGATGTAACATCAGACGATAGCGTATCGTCTGCTGTTAATGCTGTAATCTCCAAGTTTGGTCACATCGACATATTAATCAACAATGCTGGTATAGCAAGCACCGGCCCTTTAGCCGAGCTTTCGCTGGAAACGATAAGAAAAGCTTGGGAAATCAACACATTGGGACAATTAAGATTGGTTCAAAACGTTGTACCATATATGGCATCGAGACATTCTGGTACGATAGTTAACGTAGGCAGTGTTGTGGGACGAGTTCCAACACCATGGGCAGGGTCTTACTGCGCCAGCAAGGCATCGGTCCATGCCATTTCACATACTCTGAGAGTTGAATTAAAACCATTTGGAATCAATGTTGTAATGGTAGTTCCTGGTGCTATAAGGTCAAGCTTTGGAGCCAACGCTTTGGAGAGATTAGGAAATAATGATTGGAAACTTTATAAAGATTACAAGGAAGCGATTGCAGAGAGAGCTAGGGCTTCTCAAGGTGGAAAAGCAACCGATGCTACAGTATTTGCGAGACATGTTGTCAAGAAAATTTTGAGTCCCAAGCCACCAAAACGGATCGTTTTCGGTCACATGACTGGTTTATTTGCTCTACTTTCTTGGTCTCCACTCTGGGTTAGAGATGCATTCTTTTCAGCTCGTTTCAATCTAAAAGCAAAGCATCTTGCGGGCAAATAATGTGATGCTTTGCAGAATCACTCATTGTGGGTTAAGTACTTGTAGTTTGTTTGTGCTACTTGTCACAAATCGTTCACCTTGACACTCAGTATGAAGAGGTCTAAGTACCACACGAAGATGTTCTCGTGCTATAACTCTAATCCCGTGACATACTCCATGACAATTGACCAACAATACTTGCATTTTTGTGTATTATTTGTCAGCCAGTGTCCTTTTTTTTGGAGTTTAGTTTTTTCATTTGTATAAAGGAAAGAATTAGAGGTGCAAGGACAATATGTACCTTGTGCTATGTAGGCTGTAAGGGAATGTTATAGCGGTATCCCCCACTCTATACTCACTTCTTTTATGTCTTTCATTAAAGAAAGCAAAAGATGAGGAGTAGCTTTGGGTCTCTGTTTGCTGCATATGATCTCAGCGAAATCCTTTCTAGCCTCATTACAGAAGTTTGTAAATTTCACGTTCTTTCATACTTGCCTATATGAAGCCAAATGAACAAACTTTATCAATGGAGACATAATTTGTGGTGGGAAATTGGAAGACAAACACTTCCTTCAATTACGTTCTATAGTTGTTGCACAACTATTTTGCCTTAAGACATTTGTCGCCTCGTAGATGTTGGGAAAATTAAATCACGGATTCGTTGAGATCGGTGTTGTCTGAAACTTTTGATTTTTTGTGCTCGAATGGTTTTAAAGGGAATTGAACTGAAACAAAGACTACACTATGGCTAAAATACTTAAACGGTAACAATTAGAGAGGATTGAAAAATAAAATTTATAATATCAAACTAAATTACTGAAAGCTAAAAAAGAGATAATAACTAAGCAATTGAACTAAACTAAACTACTTTCATTACTTCGAACTACACTTTGATACTATATACAAACCGAGAAATCATCCACAATATACTCCATGTCTCAATTGGTAATTATGAAACTGTAGTCAAAAGAATATTTTCGGACAACACCGATCTCTCCGAATCTGTAACAACTACTTTCTTATACCATATTTTCCCTTCATTGTTTGCTTAAGAAACTGTAGAGTACCATTACTTGAAGTTGCATTTATAGCTTATCAATTCGGATAAAAATAACGAGTGAAGTTTTAGAGTTCCCGCGGGATATAGTCAAAAAGATAAACAGTGGAATGCAGAAATCAAAAGTGGAGAAATTCTGAAAATTGAGGTCCCATATTTTGTCCTCCTCAAGAGAGGGGGAATTGACTAAGCCACCAATCTGAAGATGGCCACTGCCAACATATTAAAAGCATAATATGAATAAGGTATAGTAACCCATCAGTACACTGATGCTGTAAAGTTCGATCTCTGGTTCTGTAACAGTGTTAGGAGAGGCATATAGGTTTTGACCTGCTGGTTTGTCAGGTATTTTTGAGATTTTCTGTCCTTAATTTGTGGATTAGTCCAGCCTCTTTTCTAAAATTTAGTAAAAAATAAAAAGTTAAGGTATAGTAAACATGGAAAAAAGAGATTTTTTTTAAGGGAATTGAATTTGTTCATCTTTAAGATAGGAAAGACTCACAATAAGCTGTCTTCAGATACCAGCAGCGAACGCTGTATACTTATGAAATGAACACTAAATCTGAGATTCAAACATTTCAAACAAAAATCGATAAATTTTACCACTGAATCCAACAACGCGGAGAAAAGAGAGTTAATCCATCCCCCTCTCTCCATTTGATTCACACCAAAGAAAGCAATGAAGAGGAAAAAACAAAAGGGCAGTACGTAAACAGGCCATATTCATTCCACCATTTCTGGTATTATCTCATTGGCTTCTACTGCGATATTTGAGGGGCTCTAATTTCTCATCATTACTTCAATCAACAATCTTCACACCTAACATTTTTTCATCTCTCTTTTCAATACCAAATCATTTTCTCTGGAAAATCTGTCTCCATTTTCTCAATCATGCATGATATTCTCGGTTATGTAATATATCAATTATCGAGTGCGTGCAAATTTTTTTTTTTGTTTGGACATTCACTTATACTTCCATTAAGTTGAAGAGCCATCTTCTGCAAATTAACATAAAAACAAAATATCATTGAGAAATTAAATGTAATTATAATGTGAAAGAAATGCACTTTCAACATTCGAATTGTACTTAAAAATCTCCTGAGCTACGGTGAACCCATCAAACAAATAAAAGTATAACCTAATATATAGAAGAATAGATAGAGCCCACACAAAATTCTGAGAGAAAAAACATGTTATTACCTTTGACCAAGTTCATTTTGTTTTGATAATATTAGCATAAATTTAATGATATTCATTGACATAAACACACAAACAGTAAAATTTGTTGTTGTCTCTAAAAACATAGACACGTGAATGCTAATGATTTACGTACTAAAATATATCAATGTATGTGAGTTTATAAACAATGCAAATTGCGATATACATTAATATAAAATCAATTGATTTATATATGACATGTAACTCACATCATTATATGTCACTTAATATTTTGTATTATCTGATGATTCCCAACAAGTTTTCCTTTTCTTCTTGTTGATTTGGTATGACTAAGTACAGTTGATAAATTTGACTTGAAAATACCAAAGCTCTTGAATATTTGATGCAATAAATATATAATACATACAAACATGAAATATGAAAGGTTTGCCTATAGTATTAATGATTCCTCTTCATCTCGCAGTTAACGATCAAGCTTTGCTGCGTCCCACATTTCTCCTTTTTGTGTGGAGGCTGGTGTTGACTATGATCCACAGCGGACATAAAAGCAAAAGCTCAAAGGAATCATTTATGATCTTAAAACAAAACATACCGGAGAATTAATTATCTTCCATATTAACTGATTAATTCAACAATTCCTTCCTCGTCTCCATTTCAACTGTCTGATATTTAATGTTTTTAAGTCATAATCTAAGAACAAGATTGCATGAAGTCGACAGAAAAAACTCGCCAGATTACAAAAGTAAATCATGCATCGATGAACTTCTTCCCTCAAGAACAGTTGTCGAGATCACTCTCTACAAGTGGCGCATAAGAACAAACCCATGGGTAGTGTCGACCCTGCGAGAAGCCAGTTACAGACAGCGTACAAGAGTCGCGACAAGGCTAGACAGTCCAAAATATCCGACTTGCCAAAACTTGCTAACCGCGGCGACCTAGCTCAGTCAACAAACGTCATCGTGCAGGCTTGTTCGAAACACAATCTAATCAAATAGCAGATACTTATTCATCCTCCGTTGACCGAGTATAGTAGGTCCAAACCAAACGAAACAGTATCAGTAGCAAGCTTTAACAAGCATGAACAGTATTATATCTTTATATAATGAATTGAGAAACATGGACAGTTTTGTCTTACTGTCTATAACTGGCCTATAAGTTCTTCATTGCTCTTTTTTCAACAAACAAACAAACAAATCCTCTTTCTAGCATGTTTTGTTACAAAGAGAACCCAGTAAAAACCACTATACTAATATTAGACTCGTGGATTTTGAAGAGTAGTATTAAGAACCATGTCCATTTGACAAAAGAAGGTTCCTAATTCCATAGGGCAGGGTAGAACATATCACAATAAAGATTGGTAGAGGTGAGGAACTTTTATATTTTTTAATGGCAAAGGATGAAAAGAACTACTGTATTTTTTAGAGTTAAAGAAATATTTAGGTAATTTTTAGAGTTAACAAAATATTAACTTTATGACTAAATCTATATGAGTAAAATATTTATCGTTCTTGTATTATATGTATATAGATTCTTCTATTCTCATATTTTTTCAAATAATTGTGGTGGTATCTAATTTTGTGATAAATTAATTCAAGTTATAATTTTTATCAATTTGCTTACGTTTGTTATTCAAAAATTTTAGGAACCGTAAGAATTAAATTATGGATGTCACACCATAGAAAATTAATTTATGAAAAACTCAAAAATCACTATAAATAAACATTTGGAAAAAATATAAAATCAAAAAATAAATTCACATATAACACAAAAACGACAAAATATTATACCCAAATTATTAATCAAAAACTCATGATCTTAACATTAAAATTTATTCTAGAACCAACAAGTGAAAGCTCATTGACAATTTAGGAATGACAATTGAACCCGAAACCAGTTCCACGGGGAAACCCCAATTTGACCAGAAATGGGGACGGAAACGAGATTCCTCGATTGAAAAAATCGAGGATGGGGGCAGGGATAGTATCCTCTCTATCCCCGAGGGGAATCCCCGTCCCAGTCTGCGTCGAGGTTCTCGACGGAAAATCCCGTCCCAGTCGGGACCGAAAATCCGGTGACCCAGCCGGTGACCCGGGTCGGGTTTCTTCTAAGGACCGTTTATGCTTGAAACCCGAAAAAAACCGTCGACCCGGCCAGGCCAACCGTAACCCAATAATCCGACCGGTTTGCAACTAACCCGCATGAGTTTCTAAGTGACCATTGCAGTTAAATCTCCTCCAAACCTCCAATGATGCAGTGCACTCCAAATAGATGCTTCACCGATTCTACAGCATTATGACACTGCATACATTGGTCATACACATCCAATTGATTTGTACATTTCTTTGGGTTATATATTGTTGATTTGAATTTGTTTATTAAGATTGAAGATATTAAATTTAAAGTTAAATTATGTTATTTTATTTTAACTAAAAATTTAAATTTGAATTTTTATTTTTTATTAGTTTGAACATATTTTATTATTTGACTATTTCTAAGAATTATTTAATCTTAATTATAATATTTAATAATAATAATTTATTTATTTATTATTTATCCGGTTCACCCAGTGACCCACCGGTTGAACCGATGACCCGGTGACCCAGTCCTATATCTGGGTCGCTGACCGGGTCGGGTTTCAAAACATTGGCAAAAAAAGTGATGCCTAAGACAACACAACTAGATTAGTAGAAAACCCAAATACAATGAGAAGGCAGAAAACTACTATGAGAAGGATGCCTCTCGCTTCGCGTCATTTAGTTGCTCATAAAATTCTTACAATATACAGATAGACGCAAGAAAACGTAGTCCCATTGCAATCATTAGCATATCTCCAGGCGAGAATGATGGCCACATTCCTATCTCTTTCTGATTCAAATGTTAGTACGTATGAAAGACCCTTCCTGGGTTGCCAAAATGCTGCTTTCTGTGGAGCATTGCAGCCAGTCCTAACTCCACATAACTGGAACAAAAATCAGAAAAGCATATTTGGGAACAATTAGTTTAGTGACATTGCTTTGAAATACTACACCATTTCATAAGAAAACTATTACATATACTGTATTATTTGAGTGGTAGTTTTACTAAACAAAACCTTATTTAAGGCA
>CANYCX011188906.1:0-10117 GCA_948193385.1 Breynia disticha f. nivosa
ATTGAAAATATTTGCAGACATTATGTTGAAACGTTTATACATCAAAAAGTACCAAACAATACTGCCGCTCAGGAGATTACCATGATTGATCAATACTTTGTACAGTGGTTTTCAGAATTTGTAAGTGCAATGACTACTTAATCTTATGTAACATCATTTATGTGACATCGTTTTTTTATTGAATACTTTTACAATATTACTACGTGTAAAAAAAACTCGTATGGTTATTGACGAGAGACTTAAATGGATTGCAAAAGGACCATGTCCGGAGGTACAAACTTTCTCCGCTTTCATATGCAAGGGATACATGTTTTGCATAAAATCTCATTCAATTGGCTGTTATACAAATAGTTACGGGGTTTGTGTCCATGGATCTTACAATGGATCATCACATGATGAATTTTATGGAGAACTTGATGAAATTATCGAGTTGAATTATCTGAGACCGGGTGCCAAGAAATGTGTCATTTTGAATGTGATTGGTATGACACATCTACTGTTTCTGGAGTTAGAAGAAATAAGAATTTAAATTTTGTTGAAGTCAATACATCCAAACATCTCAACAGCCTATTCAAGAGGATCGACGAGCTTCATTCCTATAGGCTGCTGGAGGTGTTAGACCGGACAGTTCTGTTTCTGGTCTTGGATCCTATGCACATGCATATTACGCATCAGAGCCTCGCATTTCTCGTGCATTCGAGGCACACATTAATGACATGTAACAACAGTTTCAATAGAAGTACCAGCAGATGCAAACGAATATGGAAGCGCAACGTGCACGAGTTTCAGAGTGGATGGAGATGCACGGGATGACTGCGCCATCATCATCACGAGTTGGACAGGCCGGTGGGCCCTATGGTAGTGATGACAATGACTCGATTATGTAGTTTTTTTTAAACTTGTATTATAAATTTAATTAATGGATTTTCTTATTATACTTATGTTTTTTAAACTTCTAAATTTTGACTTAATTAAATTTCATTAGCTTTCTTTATTATTTTTTATCAACTTTCTTTAATATTTGTTTTAATTAATATTCTTATTACGAAGTCTTTAAAAATTATACATATTATAAATAAATTATATGTATTATAAATGAAGATAATTTTGCGTCGAAGTTCTACGTAATATTACGTCGTATTTTGACGCAATATTACGTCGGAGTTCGACGCACAAAAATTCTGCGAAAAATCCCTTCCCTCCTCATTTTCCCTCCTAAACTTTTACTTCTTTCCTCTAAAACTTACCCTATATATACCCATTCATATTTTCACACTCACAATCTTCACACATTCACAACTCTCTCATTTCTTCTCCTTCTTTTTTATTTCCTTAAAAAATTATGATGATTCGTTTATTTTATATTACTAACTAATTGTTTTTGTTTGTGTTTTTAGGTTTATCATATTGTTTTGTTCTTTCACTTAAGGTAATTCCTTCACACACTCATAACTCTTTCATTGTTTCTCTTTCTTTTATTCTTTTATTTTTTAAGTTATGTTCATTTTATTATATTTTATAAATAACTAATTTTTTCGTTTGTATTTTTTGTAGGTTTATCATAGCGTGTTTCTTATATTTTTTTGTTTATGTTATTAATATATTGTTCTTTTTATTTAATTTAAATTATTTATAGTTTATTTTCTTTTATACTTTATTATAGTTTTGTTAATGTATCATTTATTATGTATAATTTATATATAATTTTTAAAATTTTTGAATATATAATTTTGTTGCTTATATTATTAATATAATCCTCTTTTCAATTACATAATATTTTTATTTAATATAATATGTAATTATACATTTTTCAATATTTTATAATGAACATAATATTAATATTTTTTTAATTAAATTACAAACTAACGTCAAATGTTGACGTCATATATAACGTTGACTTTCGACGCCATAATCTTCACCTGTCGAATGTTAAAATTGTCTGTCGGAAGACAACCGACATAAATATACGTCAAAACTCAACGTTATATATGACGTCGACATTCGACATTATGCTCTGGTCACCGGTTCGGTAAAGCTTTGCGTTGAATGTCCACGCAGGATATATTGCGTCGACCTTCGACGTAATATTACGTCGAATGTCGACGCAACATCACCTTGCGTCGATTTTTCAGACATCGATCTGATTACATCAAAGTTTGGCGTAAATTATGTCAATCTTTGACGAATATCTTATGCTGCCAAACCCTGATTTCTTGTTGTGGGAATTCATAATCTTTGGTAAAAAACAGTGAATTTACAATAATTTAAAAAAAACTTGTTTGTTTATTTACATAACAAGATAGTAATTATAATACAATGTGATTTTATTAATAAAAATTGCTTTCAAATATACTTACGTAATATCATACCATAAATAATAGTGTACTTTTCAGTAGTTTCAAAACCTGAAAATTTTGGGAAAAAGTTGATTTAAAAAAATATAAGTGTTAAATTAAACAAATAAAATTTTTGATACACTAAACCAATGTGAAGTTTCACATTGAGGTATGGGATTTCATTATTTGATAAAAATGACAACTTTGCTGCTTTGACATAGCACGCGCTTTGACATAGCACGATTCAAGATTATTTGGTACAATAGAGTGTTGATATATTTCTATTGAAGGAGTAGTCTAGCAGTATGAAGGATGCAGATTGAGATACAATTCAAAAAAGAGCTGACAACACTATTAGGTTGGCACTAGTACCCCAATTTAAAATTATTGTGTTGAAGGAGACATCTTTTAAAGTTTTGTGGGATAAATTGGAGTGCTTACGCATGTAAATTATTGGCTATCCGATTGTCTATGAAGATTGATTTTTATTAAATGCAATGGATGAAGTAGGTAACATTCTCGACCACATTAATGCATTTATTAATTTACTTTGTCAACTGTTGAATATGAGTGAGAAAATTGAGGATGAATAATAAACTTTATTGTTGTTAATGTCATTGACTAAGTCTTTCAAACTGCGATGCAAATGATTTTAGCTGGAAATACTGTTTGTTTGAATAATGTGACAACTGTTTTGAAAAAGAATGAAAGGTTATTGAGAGAAATCAAGAATAATTTTCAATTGTGTGTACCAACAAGGGATAATAAAAGAGGGGAATTGCAAGATCGAGAAGAAGTGACCATAAAGGAAGATCGAAATTTTGGCCGAGAGACTTGATTATTGTTGAGTGCTATTATTGTAAGGAGATTGATCACATGCAATTTTGCAGGAGATGGTGAAAGGTAAGCAAAAGATTGGTGTTTCTTCAGCGAATGTGGTTACTGAATATATGATGGCGATGTACTTGTAGCTGCTGCAATTGAGCTTGTTGAAGATCATAATAGTTATGTTTTAGATTCTGCTGCTAACATTCGAATATGTAAATATAGAGTTTGTTTTAACACTTTGTAAGAATAAAGAGATTTTGGTAGCATCACTATTGAGAACAATGATAATTTAAAGATTTAAGGCTAGGGAAGAGTTCGCCTAAAACTTCATAATAATGTTGTCAAAATGCTCTATGATGTGAAGTTTATGCTTACTGCTTGAGCAAAAATAATTTTTAGGTGATTTGACTTTAAGATGGTACAAATATGTTGGTGATGGAGTTAACTAAAATGTGTTCTAATATGATGAGAGGAAGAGATGAAAGAATATCTATTACTTAGATGAGTGTTCCCTGAAGAATAAAAGCAATAGAAAAGAGAAGATGAAGACTGACAAGAAAGTTTAATTTTCTGAGAGTGTTGAGAATATGTGAGAATTTGGGTAGAGGGAGGATTTATTAGGGTAATTCCCCAAACCCCACATTGGGTAGGAGTGAAAAACAACATATGTATTATCCCACATTCGTTAGGAGAAAATGTGTAAAGAGGTCTTCTTATAAAAAAATTATTACCATCAACCTCTATACCTTTACTGTGAATTAAAAATCCTAAAAATTGACCGAAAGATACACTAAAGGTACATTTCAATGGGTTAAGTTTTAAGTCATGATGTTTCATTTGAGTAAAGGACTGAGCGAGGTCATCTATATGACTCTTCCTCAACATTGACTTAACCATAATGTCATCAATATAACTTCCATGACATGCCCAATTATATCGTGGAAAATTAAGTTCATCGCCCTCTGATATATGACGCCTGCATTCTTTAGTCCAAAAGGCATGACAACTCAAAAGTGCTTAAAGAATCAGGACATCTAAAGACTGTTTTATGAATATCTTCTTCTATCATATAGATTTGATCATACCCTGAGTACCCATCCATGAAAGAAAAGATCTGATACCCAACAGTACTATCTATTAACATATCAACTATGGGCATAGGATATTCATCCTTTGGTGTGCTTTTATTTAGATCTCTAAAATCTATAAACATGCAAATCTTTCCATTTTTCTTTTTGATTGGAAAAATATTGGAAATCCACTCGTCATACCTAAAGGTGCAAATGAAGCATACCTGCAAAAGCTTCTGGATTTCTTGTTGCACCAAGTCTATGATCTTTCTGATCATTTGATGAGGCAACTATTTGATTGGCTTGTAACTAGGCTTAGTAGGCAATTTATGTTATACCAACTCACGATCTAAGCCTGGCATTTCATGGTAGTCCTACGCAAAGCAATCTCGATTTTTTTACTAGCTCAATCAAACTTTCTTTGAATGAGTCTTCCAGTAGACACTAATCCACGTGACTCGAGGTTCCTCTTTAGTGCCTAGGTTTACCTCAAGGAGCAAGTCCTTTGCTTGTGGTTGCATTACCTCAATTGTACATGATGATTCCAGCGAAACAATTCCATCTCCTCTCGAGACTTCTTCTTTTTTGATGTAACCGAGAGTGAGAACACTAGAGTTCTCGTTGGATCGTATCTCTTCCATTCACTTCTCATGCTCTTATGTGAGAAGCTCTCGCTTCAAGGACCCATAGGTTCTCGCGTGCGCTTCGATATCGCTAGACATCTTCTGGGTTTGAAGGCAAAGACTCCTCCCCTTTCACAATCTTAAAGCCTTCTCATCCCCATTTGTCATCAAACTCATAATCTTCTGAGTTTGATTCTTGGCTTTTGGAATGATTGTATTCCTATGACTTGTCGTGCTCCTCTGCGCTAACCTTTTTCTCTTCTTTTTCTACTTGGGCAACGTCTATCGCTAAGTTCTTTCAGTAGGGCACCATCTTGTCCCCTAAAATACCAATGTCAAGGAAATAATTTTCAACATACTCAACATCAGGGTCAGCATGCACCTATTCAATGGTATTTCAATTGAAAAATCTAAGTCTTTGGTGTAGAGTAGATGACACACACTTATTAAGGTGTATCCAATCTCTTCCCAATAATGCATTAAATGGTGGGTTTAAAATATCCAACACTTAGAAAGCCAAGTTGTATGGTTTCATTCCCACTTTAATTGGCAGAGTGATAATACCCATGACTCTCATAGAACTTCTGCAAAAGCCAAACACATTGGATTCAGGCAAAATCAAGTTTCGCTCGATTTTATTTATTATACTCAACCTTTTAGATGGAAGTAGGCTTACAACCGCTTCTCTATCTATCAAGATTCGCCCAATCAATATGTTATTGATTTCAGATTTAATATACAAGGCCTTAAAATTTAAACTTAACTGTTTAAATTTAATAAACTTAACTATTGTTTTCCCTTCCACTTTTGGCTTTTGTGCTGCCTTTTTATTGGGCGCAACAATAGTTGTATTGACTTCCACAACCACTGCAGTGTGAACCTCTACATCTTCAAGATGATCTTCTTGTCTCTCTCCCTTCTCTTTATATGTCGCAGGAAGGGTCAACACCATATTGCAATATGAAGGCTTCGCAATCCATAAAGGAGGGAAGTCTTTGAATTGGATCCCATCATAAGCCTCCTCATCCAAAGAGAAGTTAATGTTGTAGGAAGATTCTCCTTCTTCTTCCTTTGCTACCACTTATTTCTCTTTTTCCTTTCCTTCATGGATCTTTTTTACTTCTTTCCCATCGCTCTGAACTGGCAGAACAAAGAAACCCACTTTCTCTAGCTTCTTAGTAACCCCTTTAGTGACCTAATTACTTGAGGTTAGGTCTACCTTGGTTTGTGGTGTGGACCAAGATAGGTCTTTATTTTTCAGTTGAGTGAACTTTGTAGCCTTCTTATTCGCTTTGCATTTCTATGACTTACTCATCTGCCCCTATGGTGGCTTGCTAAGTGTAGTTTTCCATACTACAACTTCTACTTGCTTCATATTCACAAACTTAGGCTTTTCTTTAGCCTTTGGTTGGGTCTGTGCAACCATCATGATATGCTTTCCAATTGGTTTGAAAGGTTCGTAATCAATGCGATGCTTATTAAGACCTCGCAAAAAAGAAGGATTAGCCTTCTTATATGACGCAGGCCTCTTGATAACACTTGAGCAATTTTGACAAGTGCATCATTTGTAGAAGTTCTTCCCGATATATTCCACCTTAAGGGATCTCCTACGAGCAAATGCATCTTTTATTCGCTCAGTCTCTCTTTCGAGCATCATATGTTCCTGATCAACCTTTTACTCTTTCTCAACGTGGCTTTTTTCTATCTCCTAGGTGCAATTGCTCTTAAAATGCAAATGTGACAAGAATCTTTTGATGAAGGGATTTTATTGAGGGTATTTCACCTTAAAACCTTTTGTACCAGGAGGGCTCAAAGCGAGAGGCACTACCTCGTGATTGGACAGATCGTACCAGTTGTAATATCTGTGCTCGCATAGAAATTCCTTAAAGCGGGCACATTTTTCAGTGGTTAACTCGTCCTAACTCTAAGTGACAGCTAATTTGCACAAGTGTATGCAGTCAAGTAATAAGGAGTGTAAAGCTCGACCCAATTTGTAACATTCACATCCTTAAATCCTATAATTAATAAGATAATTAAAATGATTAATGAAATTAATACTTAGTTGATAAATTAAAGAAAAAAGAGGTTTATTATGAGTTGATATAAGGTTGAATTCAATTAAACATAAAGGAATAAATTTATAGGAAGAAAACAGAGTATAAGGGGTTGATATTGTAATATCCTTATCCTAAAACCCTATTATTAATTAAACAATTAAAATGAATAATAAAATTGATAATTCAGATGAATAAATGAAACAAATTATGAGGGTAAAAATGAGTTACAAATGGTTGATTGAAGGTAAATAAGAAAAGGAAAATATGGCATAACAAAGCAAACTACGTATAGTGGTTGAATGCTACACGTTGCAGCCACCACAACGTGTAGTATACTATGTGTGGTGGGCACTACAATGTGTAGTATCCATCCACCACGTGTATTATGCTAAATGTGGCAAAAAATGGGATTCTTTGGGAATTGAAGCAATGAGTTGTTCGGTTTTAATTATAAAAACAGAGAGCAAGTCGAAGAGATTTTAAAGCAGAAACAAGGCAGAAAAATGAGAGAGAGTGGAGGATTTGAGAATTTAGATGGAGAGAACAGAGAATATATCAAGAGATATAAGGGAGACTTTAAGGGCAATGAGCTAGGAATCCAGCTGGAGATACGTAATCGATCGTAGAATCAAGCCAGGAATCGATTACTATAATCGATACTGGAAAACTGTGGTGTAAACGGTGAGAAAACAATATTTGAGTTTTGGGTATAAATATATTTTTACAATTGATATTTATAGATGATATCGTAAATGATTATATAGGAAGTCGATTGAGTTAATGGAACAGGATCGGAGGCTAGAGTAGTTCCAAAAAAATATGGACTTACAGGTGAGTAATCCAGACTCACTTAATTAAAGTTATATGTGTGATCACCTAAAAAAAAAGATAATTAACTGATATACTATGTTGATTGAGTAATTAGTTAGAAGAATGAATTATATATGAATTGTTAGAATTGCTAGTGTGTGATAAATTGTTGTTGAGATGTGCAGGGGTTGCACATATGCTATGAGAATGATAGTCAAAGTGTCTGAATTGATGATTGATTATGATTTTAAACTGAGTGAAGCATGCACCTAAATCACCATAAAGATAAATTTATATTTCATATGAAAATTGAAAGCATATGTATATGAATGAGTGTGATGTTGTGATAGGAATAGTATAGTTATAGGTAAAATGCCTATAAAGATAATCCAATGATAATGAATACAAAAATACACTTAAAAGAACTATACAGAAAGAAATACAATAAGGAAATTCATGAGCATTCATGACTTCATAGAAATATGATCGTATACCAAAAAATACGATTAACGACTTCACGTATGAATATACGATTAAATTATTGGACAAGTACAAAAATAAAAACAAGGAGAAACTAAATACGAATTATTCATTTTAATATGCGATAGTAATGATTTATTGTTAGATTATATGAATTACGAAGAAATGGTAAAATATGTAAATAGTATAAAATGATAACGAATACGATTCTATAATCGAATTGCGAACAAGTACATGTAAAATGAAAAGTGTAAACAGGTGTGTTACGTTTCACACTATGCGATTGTATGTTGCGATAGACGATATGTGCAAATATGATATGGTGTTGATATGAATGGTTTATACTGTAGAGGGGAGATCCTTTTTATAGGATCATTCTGTAGAGGGGGTTGTATGATTATACAACATACTATTATGTTGCATGACGAGATATGATTATTGAATATGAATGAAATGATTACAGGAAATTGTATATGAATGACATGATTACAAGAAATGCACTTCAATTATTACATGGCTTATATATGAACGTGAACGTACAAATAAAATTGTGACTATAGACGATATGATTTGCACAGATACAAAAAATGAATACAAATCAAGTTACAGAACATATGAGTAGTAAAAAAAGAATATGATATCTAGATATAAAGAAAATAAAGATAACTTCTATACTTAAACAAAAAGATAGATTACTGGTAGAATTATAGAAATACCGAAATGGATAAATTCTTATATATGATTACTTACTGATCCCACAACTCATACAACTGCGATTTTGTTTCAAGAACAGGTGGTAAATGAAAGATCATAGTGACATGTCAGCAAGTGGGCCAGCTACTGCTCTTCAATACTTCCTCTCTCTACAGTCAAATAGGATCCTATGTATATAGATAGTTGTTGTATGACATGTGTGTTGTTATGCTTATATGAAATGACTATTATATGAAATGAGATAAACAGGTATAATTTATAACAGATTGACATTTGGTTTATTACAGAGATACAAGAATTGCATACAAACTAAGCCTAAAAAACATGAGTTTTTTTATTACATTTGAGTAGGAACATGAAAGTATAATATGAGACCACACCCATAGGACATATTGCATTAACATGATCTATGTTCTATACCGAGCCTTAGGCCGGGCTGTATTATAATATATGTATGCATGATATAAGATATGTAACATTCTGGATATTTTTCGTAGTAAAATAACAATAAATATGTGTTTAAATGTTAATATATAAAGGTATACAAAAGGTTGATTGAAGGTTGACGCGGAACGATCGACGAAAATTGGAAAATTTGAAATTAGAAAAGTTCATGGACTGGAGAGAAAAGTTCATGGAGTCGTTCCCACTCCGCGTAATTTTTCCCCACCCCGCGTACTAATCAGATTTCTGGAAAAAAAAAACATCGATCGATCAACTGACAAACTTCATTTACATCTTCCAAATCAATTTTCTACAGAGCAAAACCCCAGAAACAGCAGAGGAGAAAAGGGAAACTTGAGCAACGAAGATTTTGGTTCATTTCTTTGCATATTTTGCATCCTAAGTATGAAGGTAAGATATTAAGGTTTACTTTAGGTTGATTTTAAGTTGATGAGGATTCTTTGGCTGAATTTTATGATTAGTTTAGGATGAATATTTTGCTGGAATTGTTGGATTATAAACAGATATTAATGGTTTATGTTTGAGGAAGGTGTTAGAATAATTTTGGAAGAAGAAAAGATGATGGAAGAGAGGAAGAAATTAGAATTTGCTAAGGTTGACATATGGTTGATAATGGAAGGAAATGATGCTGAAATTGTGTTTTAATGAATGGTAAATATGTAAAAGATATTAGGGAAATAATTTTGATAATGTAATCTTGTTTAGGTTGAATTTTTGGTATGGTTTAAGCTTAA
>CANYCX011188924.1:0-11566 GCA_948193385.1 Breynia disticha f. nivosa
AATGAACTTAACCATGAATTCCTCATCATTTGAACCTAAGGAAGCTTTCCTAAGTTACCATACTTGTAAATAAACCAAATATCAACAAATCCATTTTCGGATTTTTGAACCTCCCATCTTAAATCACCATTTTCATAAACCTAAACCAAGAATTAACTCAAAATCTTGGTACCAATGCTTAGTACACATCCTAAGCTTTCAAAAGAAACCAATTTCATACAAATTGGAGCTAAATTCACTAAATTATAGCACTTTGAACTTAGGATATATAAACATACGCGATTTTCATAAGCTTCAAGAAAACTTACCCAAATAAAGCTTCCAAAATGGATTCAAATGCTCCCAACTCCAGATTTTTGCATAAAAAAAGATGGTTTAAAGTTTGAAAAGGAATTTAGAATGAAGAAGAGGGAATGAGGGTCGATTGAGAGCGATGAAAGAGAGGAAATAAGGGAAGAGAGAGGTGAGGAGAAAAAGCTAATCCATAAAATGAGGGATGTCTTGTTTATGGTCGGAGGAGTGGGAGGCAAAATGAAAGTTTTTAAATTTGGGTCATATTGAGTCCACTTTTTTTCGTAATTTATTTTACCACGACTCTAAATTATTTTCCGATTTCAAAATTATCGAAATTCATAATCTAAATAACATTGTCGTAATGTTCCCACTATTTATTTCTTAACAAATATTTATTTAAATAAACGCAAAAAAATTATACGTATTTTTACGTATTTATACGTATTTTTACATATTATTTTGTATTTTGACCGTATTTTTAGGATGTTACATTTATTACCCCAAAATAATACATGTAGTGAAAGTTAAACCTGAAAAATTGACCCAGAGCCTAGGAGTCCATACTTCATTAGGCAAAATGATGTGGGTACATACGATACACATAAATTGTAAAATACAAATACAAAGTACATAATTGATAGTTCACTTAATCTTACCAGTTTTGACAAAGTTTGATTTGATATTAGGCATAGATTGGTTAGTTCACCATCAAGCTAAAGTGGATTGTTATACCAAAGAAGTAATTATTGAACCTAAAGAATAGAATAAAGTAATATTTTGCAGAAATAGGAAGATTTTGCCTAGTTGTCTAGTATTAGCTATTCAAGCCTTTAAGTTGATCTGAGACGGTTATGAAGCTTACTTGGCTTATATAGTTGATAGAACAACAATGTATGAAAACGTTAAAGGAATACTAATAGTAGATCAGTTTCCTAACGTATTTCTGGAAGAACTCTTAGAATTACCTTCTGCTAGAGAGACAGAGTTTACTATTAAGTTGATTCCTGGTACGACACCCATATCCACACCACTTTCCAGAATGGCACCATTTGAATTACAAGAATTAAAGAAATAGTTACAAGAGTTACTTGATAAGGGAATTATTTGACCTAGTGTTTCATCTTGGGGAACACCTGTGTTATTTGTTAAAAAGAAAGATGGAACATTATGGTTATGCATAGATTACAAAAAACTCAATCAAGTAATAGTGGAAAGCAAATATCCATTGCCTTGTATAGATGATCTATTTGATCAATTGCAAGGTGACATAATGTTTTCAAAGATTGACCTAAGATTCGGGTATCATCAATTAAAGATAGCACAGGAAAATATTCCAAAGACTGCTTTTTGAAATCGATACGATCATTACAAGTTTTTAGTTATGTCATTTGGTTTAACTAATGCTCCAACAGCATATACGGCACTAATGAACAATATACTCTAGTCCTTCCTCTATCCGTTTGTGATTGTCTTCATGGATGATATACTGATTTACTCGAGGAATATTGAAGAACACAATAAACATTTGTGAATAGTACTGCAAATACTTTGAGTAAAGCAAATGTATGCAAAATTGAGTAAATGTGAGTTTTGGTTAGATTACGTAGCCTTTTTGGGAGATATTTGGACAAGGAATATCAGTAGATCCCAAGAAAATCAAAGCAGTAGTAAATTGGGAACCTCTTAAGACAGTTACAGAGGTGCGTAGTTTCCTGGGCATGCCAGGTTAATATCGTAGATTTGTGGAGGGGTTCTCGCTTATAGGTGCTCTGTTGACACGACTACTAAGAAAGAATGTTTCTATCTAGTAGAATGAACAATGTGAGCAAAGTTTTGATGAATTGAAATATCGATTGACCACAGCTCCAGTCCTTATGATTTCTTCGAGTACAGGAGGATTCATTGTTTATAGTGATGCCTCATATCAAGGACTTGGATCTGTATTGATTTAAAACAAGAAAGTGGTAGTATATGCCTCTAGACAACTCCAACCACATAAAACCAATTATCTAGTACATGATTTAGAGCTTATATCAGTAGTGTTTGCTCTAAAGATCTAGAGACATTATCTATATGGGGAGACATTGTAAAAATTTACGGATCATAAAATTTTGAAATACTTGATGACTCAAAAAGAACTCAACATGTGGTTGCTGATGCACTTAGTCGAAAGTCAAATGTTGCTATATATAGCTTAAAATTAACACGTATGACCAATTTGATAGCTTTATGAAGCTCGAATACAAATTTACAATTAACTGAATCGGGAGTGTTAATAGCAACATTAATGGTTCGACAAATGTTCTTACAAAACGTACAAGTAGCATAAAAAAGATAAAGAGTGCATAAGAATGATTGAATAGATTGATCAAGGTATTGAGACCCCATTTCAATTGGTTGATGAATTGTTGATGATGGGATCCAGAGTATGTGTACCAAATATTGACGGGATTAGACAAAAGACATTGGATGAAGCATATAATGCTCTATATGCTATGCATCCAGGGATGATAAAATGTTCAATACTCTGAAACAACACTATTGGTGGCCTTACATGAAAATGGCAGTAGCTGAATTTGTATCCAGATGTATGGTATGTCAACAAGTAAAGGCTTAACATCAGGCACCAATAGGAAAACTTCAACCTTTATCGACCAGTCTGGAAGTTGGAACGAATAAATATAGATTTTGTGATAGGATTACCACGTATACAATTAGGTAAAGACACAGTTGGGTAATTGTAGATAGATTGACCAAAACTGTGCATTTCTTATTGATTAAAATTGGAATCTCTTCAAAGTAGTTGATAGAGTTGTATATACGAGAGTTAGTCTCATTATATGGTATTCCTATTTCCATAGTATCAGATATAGATCCCAGATTTACTTTCAGAGTTTAGTAGTCATTAAAGAGTGCATTGGGTACAAAATTGAACTTCAGTACAGCTTTTGTAACATCCCGGAAAATTTTCGTCGACAATCACAGAAAGTTTTCACCTTAAATTACGATAAATAAATGTTTAAACATCAATCTATAACGGTTAATCAAAGGTTGACAGAAGGTTATGTGAAACCATGATGAAAAATGCTGCCAGAATACATTTTGAGCTGAAATTAAAGGGGAACCACTTATAGAAACGGCCAGGAAACCATTTCCACAAATCGTTTCCATTGTAATTGAACTAGAATGAAGGAACGACAATCAAGAATGACCATAGGCTGTTTCCAGAGGCCGTTTTAGACGGTCAGATTCTATTTTAACCGACTTAAAGCACTTTAAATCGATGGAAACCATTTCCTTACCATCTCAAACATTCTCTAAAGTTATAACAAAGTATCATAAGGTTTCTAACTCATTTCTTTTCCTAGGAACATAAATCTTCCAAAGATTCATCCTAAATCGCAAGGTAAGCTTAAGTAAAGGTTATACAAAGTTTACTTATGGTTTATGCTTTGATATTAGATGAATTGGTTGGCTGTTAATTGAGGTTTTTTGACATTGGAAATGATGGAATTCAATAGAAGAAACTTGAATTGATATTAAGCATATGTTAGAGAAAGAATTAGGAAGAAGGGTTAATGGAAAAGAGGTAAATAAGAAAGGTTTACTTAGGGTTTACGAAGGGTTATACTTGAAATTATGAATTAAGGATTAGAATTATGCTTATATGATTCTAAGGTTTGATTTGAAGTGAAAAGGAGAAATTAATGATATATGGATACTTAATTTCGTACAGGAGGATCTGTACGACATTTGGACGGAGATTGAATCGGTGTTAAGATTGCCGATTTGCTTATATTCGGGGTAAGTGTTCTTACCCTTACTAAACTGAATTGTAAACTATATTAATTAGGATTCGTTATAAGTAATGATAGTTGGCCTATAATGAATTGCTGAGATTGCTAGAGTTAGACGAATCAAACTGAAAGTGAATTGAATGAATGGATTGATGAAAAGTCGAATTGGATGAATTATGATATTAAAAATGATATGTTTGTTAAATGTTGATATAGTATTGACATAGATATGTTTGAATGAATCTATGATTGATTCTTTCATGATTATTGGAATTGATTATTAGAAACCTTATAAATATTTTCCATTACAAGATATTGGACAAGTGAGTGATTATTATACATGTGCGGCATTTCATTAAGATGTTGAAATGATATTGATATATTGATATTGGATATACATGTGTGGTATGTTTTGATGATAGTTATACCTGTGTGGTATTTGAGATGCTCTGTGTAAGCTATGTTGTGTGCTGATACGAATGTCATTCTTATGTTATGTGTTGATATGAATGTCATTCTTATTATGGATATTGATACGAATGTCATTTATATGCTGTGCTGATATAATACAAATGACATTCATTCATTCATGTATTGTATAAGCATATGTGTGACATGAGCCTGTGTGGCAATACTATTCCTGTGTGGATGAGGACTTGTTGTGTGCTGTCCTGGATTGAGCTGTGTGGAGTCCGTATTTATGAGCTTTATGCTCAGAGATGTGCGCTCAGACTGTGTTCCATTGCTCTGCTGTGTCCGATAGAGGATTTCCACTACTGTGTGCTATGGTGGACAATAGCATGGGGTCATCCTGTGTGGATTTGCATTAGCATTTCATATCATACATTTACATTCATATATGTATGACAATATGATTCTGATCCTATGTGGACAATTGAACCTATGTGGTTCGTATATGTTATCCTGTGTGGATGTTAACATGTGTGGTTATATATATGTTATTCTCTGTGGATATGTCTATGTGATCTGACTTACTATTTCCTATGTGGATTATTGATCTCTATATGAGATAGAACCTATGTGGTTCAAGAATGCTGTGTGCTATCTGCCTGCTGTTTTGTATGAACTACTTATTATCACTGCTTGTGTGGTTAGATATTTTGTATGATTTGATCTATATGATCTAAAGACTATTATGTGCTATATTAAGTGATTGTGTGATCCAAATTTTTTGTGTGCCTAAACAAATATGATCTCCTGTGTGGACTGTGATATAGGATCTATATGATTCATGATCGTTGTGTGGTGTTTTCTATCTGAGTGATTTGTTTGACTGGCATACAGAGATGCCAAAAGGAGAAAGTAGTTAGAGACGTCATCTTGCTGATTCGTATTTTTTGCCTACACATCATTTAATTTATATTAAGGTAAAAATTCTTACTGAGTATATTTTATACTCACCCTTGTTTATTATTTAAATGATTGTGCAGGTTTATCAGGATTTCACGAGGAGGATTCGAGCACGTATTTGAGAAAACATGGATTATTTGTAAATAAATATCTAAAGTGAATTTGTTTGAGTGTATTTCAACTACCTTGGTTGTAAAAGTTGATTAACTCTTTTCTATATCCATGTTTGTGTTAAAAAGGTATGGCAATATTGGATAAATGATTTTACATTTTGAGATTTTAAATTTAAAATTGGGAATGGTTTTGAATATTTGAAAAATAATGGTTTTAATTTTGAGTCTCACATTTAGTGGTATCAGAGCAAGGATTAGATACCCGTGGGAGAGATACATGGCTTTTTGCATCAGATACATGATTTTAACTTTGAAACCAATTATTTGAGTTTTAAAAATCATGAATGGTTTCAGAAAAATCTTTGTGCTCCGACCTCGTGGAATCCTGAAAATTTCCTAAGATATGTTTCCTTAAGTTATAATCTAAAAGTTCTTTGTGAACGATATTTGAAGGTTGAGGTCCAAGAATGTGATTGACAAAAGAACTACTTCGATCCACATAATTAGGAAGTAGTGTATGAGGTAAGAGAGAAGGTATTTCTCCGAGTTTGGTCGTGGAGATATGTGATTATGTTTGGCCAAAAAGGCAAATTGAGTCTGGGATTGTATGAGATCATTAAGAAGGTGGGACCACTTGCCTACCTATTTCGGTTATCGGCAAATTGTCTAGACTCCACAACGTGTTACACGTGTCGACTCCGAGGAGGTACTGATCTGACTCGAGTCACATAATGAGAGCAGAAATTGGAGATCGTAGAAGATCTCACATACGAGGATGAGCCGTTGGAGATTCTAGATAGGCAAGCCCGACGTCTGCAAAATTGAGAGATTCGATGGTTAAGATGAAGTGGAGTTTCCATTCACCTAAAGAAGCTACCTAGGAGGTGGAAAGCGATATGCGTGAGAAGTATCTGCATCTCTTTTTGGAAGCTTCATGAGTTGAGGTACGTATTCGCACTTGTAATTGTGATTAGATGAATGTTTAAGAACCTAGACTATAAAATTTTGGGGATGAAATTTCCTAAGGGAGAGCTATAAAGCCGTGAAAAATATAACTTAAATTAGAAAAAAAATATGAAAATTAGTAGTGGAGAATGGCCTAGGAAATAGCTTGACCAGACCGTTCCCTAAACTCTTCATGCTACTGGCAAAAGTTAATTTTGTGCTGAATAAAGGCAAAAGAGTTAAGCAAACAGTTTGAGTAAACCATTTGGCAAACTGTTCGACCTGATGAGTTTTTAACATCAGGAGTGTATTTAAGAGAAAAGAAAGAGAGGATTCATTTAGTAACCCTAGTCGAAACCCACAGGAAAAACCCTCTCTTAAACCTCAAGAAACACTTCAAGGACACTCTTAAATACTAATCTTTCCTCCTTACCCTTAGGAGTGTCTTTAAGCACACACGAAAATAACCTTCTAGATGATTCTAGGGTTTTGACGTAACTTGGAGCGAAGGTAAATCTCTAACCATAGATGAAAGTTATGAGAAATAAAGTAGATTTGTGTGGTTTGTATAGGTTTTTATGGGGATTTCTAAATGTGTGAATTTTCAACATAAACTAGGAAGGTTGAGGAAAGATTGGGGATTTTAGGGTTTGAGGCAAATTGGGGAATTTGTGTAAAATAGGTACAAATAAGAAAAATAAGTAGGAAATGTTATGAATGATGTGAAATGTGATTGATATTTGTAGGAGGTAATTATCAGAACAAAGAGTCGGAGTTGAGCGACAAGCCAACTTCGCAAATTTTAAGGTAAGCACACTGAAACATATTTACCTTGGTATGTCTTGCATTTGTATGGTTAAGTATATCTGATTGATTGTGAAATGTTAAAATGTAGGTTATTGTGTGTTAAAATGAACTTAATGCTTAATGGGATTTGAGTGATGAATGCAATATTGTGTTCCATGTGAGTTAATTGATGGATGAGGAGTGATTTAGGATAATGTTCAATATGATATGAAATGGTATGAAAGGGACTTAAATGTGAAAGTGTGATTGGTTTGATTTGTGTGATATTGACATATTTATTTTGGGTAAATATAGATATGAACCTTATGTTGAGTTATGTTCAAAATCATTAGATAGGTAAGTCCATAATGTGAGTTATAAAACGGAATAATGTATTGATAAGTTGTGATTGTGGTTGTTGTGACATGGATTTGTAGATGATTGTATGAAAATATGTAAAGGATGAAATTTCTAGTGTTATGTGTTTTAAGGAAAAATGCAAAATGTTCATAAGTTGTGTTGTTTTGATTTTGATGATGGATTTGGAAATGCATGTATTTTATTTATTCATGTCACTTAGACATAACACGAGCATCGTTGCATGTTCATGAAAAGGGGATTTTCCACAAGAACAAAAGCTCTAATTTATGAGGGGATTTGCCACTAGAGTGAAAGCTCAAAATTTAAGTGGATTGTCCACTGGAGCAAAAGCTAGAAATTTAAGGGGATGTGCCATTAGAGTGCAAGCTCAAAATTTAAAGGGATTTGATTAGTGGAGGGTGTTATTGATTGGTAAGTTTATGGTCAATCATACAGAAACAGGAGTATATTATTGGCGATAGGAGATATATTACTAGAGACAGGGATATATTATTGGCAACAGAAGTACAAATTTATGCATGACATATATTTTATATGATAGACTTTGTATGTGATTACGATTTTACCTTAAAATGAGATAACAATAAGAATATGGAAAACACTACAAGATATGCTATTACGAATTTATACAGGAATCAGTTATGTTATTATATTTATGATTTATATGATTACTAACTGAGCTCACATATCATAAAATCTGAATTCGTATATTTTGTTTTTCGAACCAGGCAGACAGTCAGCTTAGATTTTGAGAATTTTACAGTGTGGGTTAGCTGCTCCTCTTAGTATTCTCTCTCTACTCAGATACCAACTAGGATTTGATACATTTGAAATTTTCATGATTGTGTGAATATTTGGATATGATCTTTGATGTCATGGTTGTTGTTAGGATATGTTAAGTTGTTTGTTATTATTGGATGATGACAAATTGATATACGTGTATATGAGAGTTGATTGTTGTCTCTGGATAATAGTATAGTTGAAGTGGATGTTTATACAAATATAATGTTATATACATGTGAGAGATTTCGTTGTTGATTGTGATTAATTTGGAGGATTGAGAATAGATTGATTTTGAGTGTATTTCAAGTTACAGTGGATTCACACAAACTGTACTTAAATGTTATAGGTTTTGTGTCGAACAGAATAGAGAGCTTGTTAGATTAACACAAGACTTAGCCCATGGGTCTGTTGACTAACATGATCTGTGTTCTGATTATATATTAGATCGAGCTGTAAATTCTTTACATAAAATACAAAACATATTTGAAAATTTACTATAGAGAGATATGTACAGGTAACGAAATTGACAAATACAAAGAAAGTTTTTAATTATACGCTAAAAATAGATTATATAAACAATAATTACATGATTAACATGGTAATAAGATTAGTATGTTTTACTTAATCTTGCAAAGACAAAGGAGTAAGATAAGAAGATAATTTGGGAGCCTTATCTTTTTTGTAAGAAGCTTAAGGAGAGATAGAAATTTTGAAAGAATCAAATTATTAGTGTAAGCCCTATCACCAAAGATTGTCCATGGCCTAAATTCAAAGTTAATATATTTCATTCTACCTTTCTGTTATTTCTACACCTAAAGAATGAATAGAATTTCATGATTGATTATCTTAGTGCTTAATTTGACATATGTGAGGATATGTTTGTAGGATCTTGAAGCGAGAAATTTCATTCTAAATATTCCTAGTCAGTCACTATTATAGGAATAGTGGGTGAATTAAGACTAACATGGTCTTCTTGATTTAATGGATTAGGTCCTACAGAACACAAGGGCATGGGATGTCAATCAGAAATAATGGATACATGTTTAAGACAGGATATTTTGATTAGATCTGTTAATGAGAACACTACATGGTTTGAGGTCATAAGAAGTTCTCATGTGTTAGTCTTACAGCGTAGTTTTAGGTTAAAAATCTTTATAAAACTCTACATTGATTTCTATATACTTTTTCATATACCTAACGTGCCCGTAAAAGGGTAACAATTATGGATATGATTGGATATGCATTGGTCCATATTAAAGAGAATGAGAGAAGTGAAGGAATTATCGACTCTTGTGGAGAGAACAAATGTCATTGGCGACTTAATCAGTGAACTAAAAAGAGTGTGGCCACAATCAGTTGAAATAATGAGTTTCATTTTTAGTATGAAAATTTTGGTGTTACTAGAATATCAAGAAAAGGAATTGACTAAATAAAGGTGATTGTTCCATGCCTTATGTATTTTTTACATTTATGGTAAATGATTATGTAAGATTGTACCAGGTTAAAATGGATGCCGCAACATCTTCATTTAATTTAAGAAATTATAAAATTTTGCTTTATTTTTTTATAACCTTTAGAAATTAATTATTCCTATTGCAAACATTAAATGGACCTATAGGATCGCACACGAAGACTATGCCTAGAAAGGGTAAAATATATTTCCATTTCGAATGTATATTTGGGCTAATTTAAGGACAAATATATGAGGCTTTAATATGTGTGAAATGGACACAGTGTAGGCACAATGAAAGTAGGAAATACGACCAACCAACGATTATTGTTAATTATTATTAATTAACTAATCATGTGAATAAAAGAGTTTTAGTTGGGATTGGATTAGGTCATGTTTAAGACAATATCTTGTCTTAAAAAGTGGACGATGTGGGAGAATAATGAATCATATTCATACACAACAATCCTTATCTAATCGTAATTGATTAGAATTCAAATTTAGAATTTAAATTGAACTAGGATAAGTAGTTTGAAAGAAGGAGTTTGATCTGGATTAGGGTTAGGTTTTTATCTCTTCTCCTTCTCCTTTTTATCCTTTGCTATATACCTATATATGTGACGCCCAAAATTTAAATATTACCCGATATTGTATAAATATTTTTACAAGTAATACCTAAATTCTGAACACCATAGTTTAGTATTAAAAGTTTTCAAATTCTCAAATAAAAACGTCTACACATTTATAAGGAAATAAATACATACATCCTTCATTACTAAAAACATATTTACAAGTTTTACAAAATCCAGTTAGGGTTATATAGGAAAAGAATTTAATCTAATCCTATCTCAAAATTTAACCCTTATTAAAAAGAAATTTCAAATACATTTTTCCGAACACATATGAAAAACAGGAGACAGAAGGTTTCCAGTTCTCCGCCTACCTTATCTTTACGTCCGAACTGTGAGTCAAAACTCCTAAAACTGCTCACCTATCGATCCAAAATGTTTCCTATAAAATATGCCCGGACGAGGTAGGTTTTCAAATTCCGTGAGTTGTGAAACTCAATAAGTAACACTTACCAAATGGACAACCATCCATCATTTATTGAATATAATAAAAATAAATATAAGACAATTGAACAACAAAGAAAATGTCAAACGCATATACATTTTAATTCAATTTTATTCTTAACACACATATACAATTAATTCAAATTATAAACATATTCCTAATATAAAATATGATCACATATTTATTTTCCATAAGAATACACATATAAACATAGTTATGTGTTAAATTTCCATCAATTTTAGCCAGAAAACAGAGCAGAACACGGACTCGTCCATACTACGCGTGGTGGTCGAGGAGTACGCGGTGTCACGCCTAGCCCGCGTAGTCTGGTCTAGGAAAACGCGGCGTCGTCCAAAACTACGCGTGGTCAGAGCGACCCCGCGTACTTATGGGCCACCCCGCGTTCTCACCTGGAATTTGGGCTAAAAATTCTGCACAAACACATTTCCTCAACAAAACATCATTTAACCTAACTTAACACAAATCCATTCAATTCTCAACACAATTCCTCATAATTTCATTCCAATCAATCATTTAATTTCCAAAATACATATTCATAACAATCACAGCAA